>JAQZBX010041869.1:0-22190 GCA_029593785.1 Cabassous unicinctus | reverse complement strand
TAATCAGCGTAGGCTAAACATTCACTATATTAGAAACCATGCATGTGTCCCCAGACCTAGTTTTTCTCCTTAGGTCTGGTTTTTAGAATGCTGGTGATAAACTAAGCCTGATTTATTATATGACCATCCTGTATGGGAAATGACTGTAACTCTAGGTATCTTTGGTCAACCTTAAGAGATATAGCAGGGGGGCAGATGTGGCTCAAATGGTTGGGCATCCGTTTCCCATATGGAGGGACCTGGGTTCGATCCCCGGGACCTCCTGGTAAAATTTTAAAAAGAGAGATATAGAAGGTGCGCAGGCCGCCAGGCCCCGTGCATGGATGCACCATCAGGCCCTGCAAATGGGTGAGTCCCCCAGACCCCATGCATGGGTGCGCCATCAGGCCCCATGCGCAGGTGTGCTGTCAGGCCTTGTGAGCCATGCAGCAAGATGATGACGTAACAGGAGAGTGACACAAGGGAGTGCCAAGACGAGACGTGCCAAAAAACCAGGAACTAAGGTGGCGCAGGCAGTAGGACGTCTCTCTCCCACATCGGAGGTTCTGGGTTCCGAAGATTGAATCCCAGTGAAGACAGGAGGAGAAGGATGGGAAGAGAGGGCAGGAAATGTACACAGAGAGTTGCCCAGCGAATGGACACAAAAACAGCCAAAACGGGGTGTGTGTGTAAAAATGGATAATAGTAAATAAATAAATAAATAAATAAATAAATAAATAAATAAATCCTTAAAAAAAAAGTATAGGGGAGTAAGATACGGACTATAGTTAGCAGTATACTTTGACGATGCTCTTTCATAATTTGTTAACAAATGTTTCACAACAATGTAAAGTGTTTGCGGTGGGGTGATGTGATGATGTTATGCATGTTTGTTTTATAATTTCACAATGTTTACTGAACACTTATAGTTTATATATCTTCATGTATGAATGATATTCTTCAATAAATTGTTTTAAAAAATTAAAAAAAACACAACCAACTAGCAGCTTTTCTGGTCACTTGGTAAATGGGCCAGAGTAGCCCATCCAAATGTGGAATATGTTGTCTCCAAACTCCAAGGAGGCCAACTAAGCATTGTGCCTCTTTTTTTGGTCATGGGAGGTGCCAGATGCAACAGATTTTCCTTCACTTTAAAAGGGATATCTCTACATGCTCCACATCACTGGACACCTAGAAATTTCACTAAGGAAGAAGGCCCCTATATTTTTGTTGGATTTATCTCTCATCCTCTCTCACGCAAATGCCTTACCAATAAGTATAGAGTAGTTGCTACATCTTGCTCACTAGGTCCAGTCAACATGATATCATCAATATAATGGGCCAGTGTGATGTCTTATGGGAGGGAGAGACAATCAAGGTCCCTGCGGACAATATTATGACATAAGGCTGGAGAGTTGATATACCCCTGAGTTAGGACAGTGAAAGTATATTGCTGGCCTTGCCAGCTGAAAGCAAACTGTTTCTGGTGGTCCTTACTAATAACAATTGAGGGGAAAAAGCATTCACCAGATCAATAGCTGCATTCCATACTACAGGGGATGTGTTGATTTGCTCAAGCAATGATATCACATCTGAAACAGCAGCTGCAGTTGGAGTCACCACCTGATTAAATTTATAATAATCCACTGTCATCTTCCAAGATCCATCTGTTTTCTTCACAGGCCAAATAGGAGAGTTGAATGGGGGTATGGTAGGAATCACCACCCCTGCATCCCTCAAATCCTTGTTGGTGGCACTGATCTCCACAATCCCTTCAGGAATCTGGCATTGCTTTGATTTACTATTTTGCTATTGAGGGGCAGTTCTAGTGGCTTCCACATGGCCTTTCCTACCATAATAGCCTTCACTCCATCAGTCAGGGAACCAATGTGGAGATTCTGCCAGTTGCTGACCATGTGTCTTCCAATTATGCATTCTGTAACTGAGAAATAACCACAGAATGGGTCTGGGGACCCACTGGACCCACTATGAGATAGACTTGGGCTAAAACTCCATTGATTGATCACCTGACCTTCATAAACCCCTACTGGGACTGATGGACCACAGTGATGTTTTGGGTCTCCTGGAATTAATGTCACTTCTGAGCCAGTGTCTAATAATCCCTGAAATGTCTGATCATTTCCTTTTCCCCAATGCACAGTTACCCTGGTAAAAGGCTCTAAGTCACTTTGGGGACAGTTGGGAGGAAGATTAACAGTATAAATTTTTGGTGGTGTAACAGGATCCTTCCCCAAGGGGACCTGGCCTTCCCCTCATTCAAGTGGCTCTGAGTCTATAAATTGTTTCAAGTCTGGGGATTGATTAAGAGGCCATGACTCTCTGTTTCTGAAATTCAAGTTAGGGTTTTGTTCATTCGACCTAGAACATTTTTGCTTATACAAATCAAGTAGGAATTTAGTAGGCTGCCCATCTATTTTACTTCTAGGTACCTGATGATCTATTAGCCAACACTATAGGTTTATGTGACTCAGACTATTTTGATTGCTGCTTTGCGTCTGCTTTTCATTGTAGTGGCCACACCTATCTTGTCTTTGGTGATTAAGTGCTGCCACTTGGCTTCTGCTGGCCCAGGATCTGATCATCTCCATAGTCTTTAAGGATCCTAGTTCCATGACAGTAGTTCCCACAATAATATCTCACCTACAGAGAAGAGCAACCACAGAGCTCTTTAGAGAATATGGAGTTAGTCTTACAAATTTACTCCTCACAGTCTTGGTTAAAGGCATGTCCTCTGTACATTCTTGGGGTCGGTGGGCAGGTCTTAGATGGTAAATCCATTCTAACATTCCAATCTCTCTAAGCCTTTAGAGCCCCTCATCTACAGTATACCAGAGTAATTCTGGTATCTCGACCTTAGGAAGTGTCGGCCATCTTTTGTCCATGTTTCAGCCAGCCACCCTAACAAACTGTTAGAGCCCTTTCTAACCACTTGAGCTATAACATGGAATCCAGAATCTCTACTAGTGGGCCCACATCAATAAATTCAGCCTGAGCCAAGTTTATATTCCTTCCACCATTATCCCATACCCTTAATATCCATTCCCATACATATACTCCTGATTTATGTCTATATAAATTGGAAAACTCATGCAGTTCTTTTGGAATATAGTGTACTTCTTCATGGGTCACAGTTTGCACTTCAGCTTTGGGGGCTTGTTATGACTTTAGTCTAGTTATAGGTCTGAAAGAAAAAAGGGGTGGTGGGGATGGGTAAAGAGAAGCATTAGAAGTGTCTTGCAAGCCAATACCTCAGGGAATTCCATTGCAGTTTCATCTGGTGAGACAGGATTAATCTCTTCAGGAGGGGGGTGGATGACAGACTCATTGGTGCAGCTGGAGGTTGAGTGGTTGTCTCCTCAGGGCAGGGTGGGGATTGGGTGGTCCTCTTCAGGGTGGGGAGGAAGTTGGGTGACTGTGTCCTCGGGACAGACCATTACAAATTTATCTGGCATAGTCTCAGCAGAATTTAGGGTTTCACTGTCCCCACTGCCATCATCATCAACCCATATGTCTCCATCCCAGTCCTCAGGGTTCCACTCCTTTCCAACCAATGCCTTCACTTTAATAGCAGACACTTTGCAAGGTTGAGATTTTAGTTTTCATTGTAACTTTGCTAGTTGCACAATGAGACTCTGAGTCAGGCTTTCAGAGATCTCAAGTCTGTAACTGCACAAAACAAGATTTTCTTTCAGGGCACACATAGAGACTTTTGCAACATTCATGTGGCACTTAAGTTGCCAATCTGAAGCTTTCAGCTCATCCATTTCTTTTGTAACTGTATCCAGCGTATTTAGTAACAGCCAGCCAACATCTTTGTACCTTTTAACGCCACAAACCTCTGTTATGGTGTTAAAAATACTCTCACCCATAGCCTTGACTCTTATAAGCATGGAAATAGTCATATCCAGTGGTGATATTTTGCATATCTCTATTGCCAACTCATGCCATGGACTGTCAGTGGCATCTTGATTATTGGAAACAGAGTCATTAGTGTCCTTGAATCTAATCATAGTAGAAAGCCAATTGCAAAAATCCCAGAACCAATTCAGAAATCCCATTTTTAAGATTCTGTTTCTCAAGAACCATTCCCAGTACCAAGTTTTTTTAGTCAGTGCTCTCTAGGGAAACAGAACTGAGAGGAGATATCTGTAAATAGTATGAAATTTTATAAAATTCTCTCACATGACCATGGAGATGCACAAGTCCAAATTCTGTAGGGCAGGCTGCAAGCCAGAGACTCCGACAAAGGTCCTCAATGAGTTCCCCAGGAGACACTGACTGTCTGAAGTAGAGATAGGAATTCTCTCTCTGAATGCTGAAATCACTTCTCCTTTTAAGACCTTTGACTCATTGGATGAGATATCATTCATTGCTGATGGCAATCTCCTCAGTTGATTGTAGAAGTAATCAGTCATATATGCAATCAATTAATTGATGATTAAAGTCCTTGAAATGCCCTTGAATTACAATTAGCCCAGTGCTTGCTTGACCAAGCAACTGGGCACCATTACCTGGACAAGTTGACACATTAGCCTAACAATCACAGGTTATAAAATTGAAATGACATGAGCAGGGAGAGAGGCACAAGTAGACTGTATAGTGGGGTGACCTAACCCCCTTATCATCAAAACTGTTGCACTAAGAATAGCCAGAAATAGCATCTATGTACAGCAGGGGAAACAGAAAGATTGAGAGGTGAGGAATTTTCTTGCTTGCTTATTTGTCTGTTTTTTGTTTATTATTATTATTACTGAAATGAAGAAAAAGCTCTAATAATGATTGAAGTGATAAATGCACAACTGTTATTATAGCAAATACCATTGATTGTACACTTTGAATGAACTGTATGCTTTATCAATATGTATCAATAAAATTGATTTGTTTAATAGAGACACGGTTGCACTAGCACTTCTCCCTCAGCTCAGACACATGATCATACACAAAGCGGAGCCTGGTTCATGGATGTGCTTGGTATGTCAGTATGAGAAAATGGACTGCTACTTCATTACAGACCCACTTAGGGGTGTTCCTGTAAGATGTAAATGAGGGGGAAGTCCTCCCAACTGGTAAAGCCTTACATATGGCACCAGATTATCCAATTTGAGTAGAAGAAAAATGGACTGAATTAAGAATTCATATATATATATTCACGGGCAGTGGCAAATGGCTTGCCTAGGAGGAAAAAAATATATAAGATCAGGTTTAAGGAAGTTGAGGCAAGAAGCACGTGCATGTAAATATGAGGTGTGAAGATTTTTGTATCTTGCATTAATCTTCATCAGAGAACACCCATCATGGATGGGTCACTGAACACCAAGTAGGCATCATCCAGCCTCTGTCACCAGCCATCTGAGTGCTGGCATAAGGGCATATGAATAGTAATGGCTGGGACCTGACAGACTGGGGTCTTGTTCACCAAGGCTGATCTAGCTTTTGCTATTGCAAAGGTCAAGCTGTCAACAACTGGTACCAGACTGAGTTCCTTATATGGCTTCATTCCTTGAGGACACCAAGAATCCTCTAGTGGAAAGTTGGCTACATTGGACAACTTCCATCCTAGAAGGGGCAGTGATAGAGAGTAACTGGAATTGACACATATTCTGGGTAGAAGTTTGCTTTCCCTGCTCTCAGCCAGTACCACTAACTGAGGCTTATTGAATGCCTGATCCATGGACATGGGATATCATTCAATACTGCCTCCAAACAAAGGATCTACTCTACAGCAAAGGCCATGTGGGAATAGGATCTACTGTTATATCCAGAGATGCATCAATCAGAAGCTTCCATCAGGAAGCTGTGGAAAGGCCTTTTGAAGGCACAAGTGAGGTGCCAGTTTGAAGAAGATACCTTGAAAGTATAGGGCACAATCCCCTAGGTCACAATATATGTATGCCCTAAATCAGTGACTATTATATGAGGCTATGTCTCTAATAGGTAGACAACATGAATCCAAGAACCAAGGGGTGGAAGCAGATTTAGCCCCACTTGCCATGGCCTCTGTTGACCCTGTTGCAACTGTGATTCTTGTCCCCACAACTCTGGGCTCTTGAGGTTAGGGCTTCTAGTTCTGAGAACAGTTATGCTTCCACTAGGTGACACTGTATGAGGCCCATTGAACTTTAAGCTATGGAAGCAACTCAGTCACTTTGGTCTCCTCAAACAGTGAAGTAAATGAGACCATTCTGACAGGAGTATTGACCTTGATCATCTGGTGGAGATCAGGTTTATGTCAAAAATGGAGTTAGAAACAAGTATGTTTGGTATCCAGTTGATCTGGAGTGTGTCTTGGTATTTCCTTTTTAAATTTTGGTGGGAAATGAGAAAGCTCAGGGTCTTCAGCCTGAATGGGGCATGAAACCCCCTCAGGGAAGAGGGTCTGGGTCACCCAACAAGTAAGCCACCTAGACCAGCAGAAGTGCTAATCCAAGGAAGAGGGGAATCTAGGATATCTCAAGGTACTCCACCCACTAGTCCAGAAGATTCAGGCATTCCTGAAAAATTTGGCACCATGGGTATCTCCAGGTTCTTTCCCCTCAGGTCTAATATCAGTTAAACAGAATAATATTCAATTCCATAAACCCAACATATCAACTAGAGAAAAGTGAAAGGCAAATTTCCTAAAAAGAAAAGGATTTGCATATTATTATTTAGAGGCTCTGACAAAAAAGTAAAAAATAAATTCTGGAGTGCGTAGGGAATAAAAGAGAAGCAGCTGGTAACCAAATCAGTGCTCTGATTCACTCTGGTCTAGAATCCTCCTGACCCCAGCTCTGAGGGAAGATAGCCATTGTATTAGCCAGCCAAAGGGGTACTGATGCAAAGTACCAGAAATCTGTTAGCTTTTATAAAGGGTATTTATTTGGGGTAAAAGCTTGCAGTTACAAGGCCCTAAAAAGTCTAACTCAGTGTACCGTAAGAGGTGCTTTCTCACCCAAGTCAGTTGCCACGTGTTGAAGCAAGATGGCAGGTGATCTCTGCAAGGGTTCAGCTTTCCTTTCTCTCAGCTACAGGCTGACATAGGGCTTGTTACTTTCTGGGTCTTCTCAGGCGAATGGTTCATCTCTCTTCCAGGGGCCGCAGGATCAAAGTTTTCTCCTCTGCCATGTCTATGGAGCTTTCTCTCTCTCTTCCTGTGTATCTTCTTCCATGAATGCCTATTTATATCAGCCAACCAAGGGGTGGAGACTTAAACTGAGTTACACCCTACTGATGTGGTAGAATCAAAACCTGAATCTTAACATAATTTAAACAAAGACATCTCACCTGATCTAATACAATCAAAGGATATCATGCCCAGAGGAACAGACCAGTTAAAAAACATAATCCTTATCTTTTTGGGAGTTCATAAATAATCTCAAACTGCCACACCCATCATCTTCTAACATCTAGTTTGAGCTCCATGATGTCAGATAACCATTTTTTTAAAAACCAGCATTATTTTCTATGGGGGTAGCTGGGGACTCTAACGTGATGAGATCACTCAGAAGGAGATCTCTGCAATTTCTGTACCATTGTGCTGAAAAGGATCCTGTCCAGAGCTTCAGCTTCAGGGTGGGGATTGCTCATCTCTGTGTTCTGAGAGAGGTTTTGGGACTTCTCTCTTCACAAGGCATGGAAAGCATTTTCTTTCCACAGTGATTCTTAGTGCATCTTCTCAGTTAAAGTTATAAAAAGATAATTAAACACACTTACGTAACAGCACAACAGTCCCTTAGGGATCCCATCTTGTAGTAATTACCTGAGATTTTATGTTGGTCTAACCTGGGGAGAGCAGGGGACCTAGGGAAGCAGAGTTGCAAAGCAAAGTGTGCTGTCATGCTTCTTTCTCCCTGTATAATCCAGGAAGATTGACTGTGAAGAGTCAGTGTCTCTTTCCAACACAAATATTCTTAGGCACTATATGGTGCTCTAAGATCCCTTGCAGTGCAATCAGGAAGGCATTTGTGTCATCATTTTATTTACTTTTTAATTCAAAATTTCAAAATGCAAAGAAAAGTATTGTCTTATATAACTGAGAAGTCTGGAGCATTGGGCTACAGGCAAGGCTGGATCCCGGTGAATTAGGGATATCAAGAATTTCCCTCTATCCTTCTTGGTTCTGCTTTGCTTTGTGCTGACTTCTTTCTCAGGCAGACTTTCCCCACATGGAGGCAAATATAGCCCCAGCAACTCTTGGTTTGCATGGTCCATGATGCCCATAAATTTCCCACCATCACCTGCTATTTCATCCACCTTCCAGTTCCTTGTCTTCTGCTCCCTGTGATTAGGTTCTGTTTCCTATTTCCCACCTTGATCTCATAATTTATCTTGACCTCAAGCCATAGCTTAGCTCCATGCTTCTCAGACCTGGTCAGACAGGTCTCTGGGTTTCTGTTTAATTTGGTTCACATATTTTAAGTCAGATAAATGGAAAGTCAAGAATTATAATTCCCTCATTGCAGGAGAATGACTATCTTGTCCTTTAACCATGTTTGCAGAGATCCATATTCTCATACAGCATTATTTAAGTGAGAATGGAAGGCAGATGGGTGGGATTTGAAGACTTAAAGGCAAGGGTAGGGAAATAGTATTATATGGGTGTTGCCCTGCTCTTTGCTCTTCCAGCAGCGTGCCCTTTCTTACGCAAAAGTGATCATTGTCTGCAGGCTGGCAGATCAATGGGTGACATTGTGCAAGGATTGGTATTTGTTTAAGAGAAATCTCCCCAACTGACCCAATTCCTGTAATGCATAAAAAAATGACAGAAGTAATATTTTTGTTCTTGTTTCACTTTCAATCATCTTATTTGATCAGGGCTGAGCAAAACTGACATCTCATCACACTCCAAAGTGTGTTTCAGCACCAGGTTCATTGGAGGGTGGCATTTAAAACACAGACATTGCAGGAACAAATGTATTTGCCAATCCTGTCCAGCAATGTAAACCTGACCTTTCTCCTGTAGATTTATTGACACGGGCCTGTTTTGTATCATATTTCATTATTGTGCGTGGAAGAATTGAAAGTTCTTGTCTTGGAAAACAACTCAGTTGGGGCCAGGGTGGCCAATATGCTTTCCCTTCCTAGTGAGAAAGAGGGAATTAGAAAGTCAGCTACTGGCAGGACTAACACAATTCCTCAAAGAGCGTCTTTAATTTAAAAACACCTGGTACCAGCAGTATGGGCCAGGAGGAAATTTCCATTTGGCATGTGGCAGGATCAGAGGAATTGCATCCAAGGTTACTGTCATTTACATGTAGGGTGCATCACAGAATCTTTGCATCTAGGAACCCTTGGAAGTGCTCCCCCTCCCACCTAGTAAAAAAATTCATCTCTGATAAATGATCACTCACTCTATGCTAAGACATGCCCAGTGTTGGAAATTCATCACTTCACCAGGCCAAGCAGCTATAGAAATTAACCATTTATGCATTCATGTGACAAAATCTGAGTCTAGATACTCCCCTAAGCATTGGAGATAAAGCAGTTTCAGGGAGCTTCAATCTTGTGGGAGAAGACAGTCTATAAAAAAGCAAGTAAGCAAGATAAAATAATCTTAGAAAATGAAGAGTGCAAATTATTGTGTAAATAGGGAAAGATAATAGAGAATGCAGGGTGATGGGGAGATGGGTGTTGCTTTAGACAGACTGTTCAGGGCAACTCTCTCCTGAAGCAGAGAATGGATTTTTGAGCTGAGATCTGATTAATGAGATGGAGCACATCAATTGCAAAGGCCCTGGGGTTGAAATGTGGTTGGCAATTTTGAGAAACAGTTGGAGGTTCACGAGTGGGGGTGGGGAGCAAGCTCTGAAGTGAGTCCAAGATGGGCAGGGGCAGAGCTGTTAAGACTACCTGAAAAGATTTAATCAACTACAACAGGGAGCTGTAACAGTTGTTAAGTAGGGGAGTGACTGCAGTTGATTTATACTTTTAAATGGTTACTCTGGATGCAGGGTGGGGATTGAATTGTAGGGAGATAAGTGGGTAATCACAGAGACCAGTCCTGTGGCTATTGGAGCCAGTCTGGCAAGAGACGGTAGTGGCTTGATCCCAGTTGATCTATTGAGCCAAAATCTGCATCCATGTAAATCAGTTCTCTCCCCAACCCACCCTTCCCCTCCGGCTGGCACAGGCAGAGTGAATCAAGACCTCACTGCTTCAGGCACTTGGCGATAGGACCTATACCTCCTCATTATCTTCTCTTCACTGGGCAAAGCAACCACATTTCTTCCAACTCTTCTTCATGTGACAAGATTTAAAATCTCCCTTATTACGCTTTTCAGGCTGTGCTACAATTTATTCATGTTTCTCCTTAAAAATGGTGCCCAGGATCAGATGTGGCTCAAATGGTCGGGCGTCCATCTCCCATATGGAGGAAACTGGATTTGATCCTCGCGACCTCCTGGTTAAAAAAAAAAAAGTGGTGCCTGACACAGAGTAAATGCCTCATACGTGGGCTGTCATTTTGCATCAGATCTCTGCTGGAGGCAGGGACTCCTTTTCCACACTTTAGCCCACACACTTTAGGTAGAGCAGACTCCACTCCTGGCTCAGGAGCAGAACCCATGACCAGAGTGTAAGCCCACACCCCTATGGGATTGAGCCAGAGATGGTCACATGACCCAATCTGAATCAATGAGATGCATAGGTTCTTTGGCTGGGAAGGTCGTGCCTAAGATTCTCATTCCTTGTCACTAAATTCTACTTGAAATGTGGGTATCTTGTGAGGTTGCAGTAGTCATTTAGGGACCATGGGGTGAGAGCTTGCCTGAGAATAGTCCCCTTTCCAGTAACCAGAGCTGAGAAATGGAGAGATAAAAAAGGGAGGAAGATAAAGGCATGTCGCTTGTGTTGATTATTAAATTATGAGTCAATGTATTTCCCTTTTTCCTGCTTAAGCCAGTTGGGCAAGGTTTTCTGATACTTGCTATGAAAAGAATCTTGACAACCAATTAGAGAACAGTGGGGTCATCACCTCCCTTGGGTGGGTCACTATACCCCAATTAATGTGACCTGAAATTCTCACCTTTGACAGCAGCTGTATTGTTCTTTCATTGTCTATTGTTTGAGCTTATAGCCAATGAGAGTTCTTACTTTCCTGTTCGCCAGTTTCCTTCTCAGTTTCTCTCTGAGACATCCTCTGAGGATTTATGTAAAGCCTTTTTATGAATTTAGTATTTATTAGGCCTCCCTCTTGCACTTGACACGTATCCATTTTTGCCAGAGATGCAAACTCCTGAGAACCCAACATTATGACCCATTTGGGGAGGAAACAGCAAAGAGAACCAATAAAACCTAACAAAGCTAAATCTAATCGTTGCCAAAAACACCCGTTTGGCTCCCTAATGGGCCTAGAGGGAGGGAGCTCGGATATCTCAGTGCTTCTGACTCTCGTGGTCGTTCCTAGGAAGCCCCCCATTAAGCCACACAGCACAACCACTTATTAGGGGCTTCAGAGAGCCATGTCCGGACTGAGGCTCTTACAGTTTAACTGGCTGAAGTCAGAGCACTTGGAGGCTCAGGAATGGGTCAGCTGCCTTGAGGAAAGTGGGAGCCTGAAAGCCCAGCCTTTAGCCCTCCTGAAAAATCTTTGATTTTAGATGGCGCTCAGGAGATGGACAGAAATGGGGCCAGTAACTACTTCCAGTATGCCAGGCTGAAGAGCCAGGGGATGCTTTGGGGGATACTAGTACTTTTGGGGAAACTGAGGCTTGGAGAGTGAAAGAAACTTCCCCCAAGTGACACCCGATGAGATAGGGGTTGAATGATGTTAGATTACAGCCAAGGTCTTCTGCCACTTAAGCCAGTGTCCTTTCCAATGCCCAGGGGCAGGTGGCACAGTAGTTAGAGGCCCAGCTGTAGCTACTAGTCCCACAGGACCTCTGATTCTCTCTTTGGTTGTCTAGGTCAGTTGAGTTGGGGCATTTTGTAGATAGGGAAGCTCCACATTCCCACAAGCGACTCTGGAGACAAAAGTCTTAGAAATGAATTAAGGAGGGGCATGTGACTTCTGATTTAGCAGACAGGAGATTTGCATTCTAAACCTGACACCCTCAGTGGCTGGTTGCTCAGAGCAAATCACATCATCTCTGAGCCTCAGTTTATCCATCTATAAAATGTACACAAATAAGAGCTCACTCTTAGTGTCAGGCACTACTCTGTCACTTCATATTACAAATTCCTTTAATCCTTATAATAAAAACTCTGTGAAGTATTGATCTCCAATATAAGATATTTTTAGATAAGAAATTTTAAAGATAAGAAATTGTAGCAAAGACTGAAAAGCATAATGAGGGAGATTTGAAATCTTGTCACATGAAGAAGAGTTGCAAGAAATGCGATTGCTTTGTCCAGTGAAGAGAAGGGAAACTGAGGTGCAGGCAAGTGAAGTAATTGGGGCAGGATGATCCAATTAATAAATAGTGGAGCCGGAATTCAAAACCAAGCAGTCTGGCTCCAGAATCTACTCTTAACCTCTATGGTAATTGCTAAATAATAATAATAATTAATGACAAGATAAAATTAGTAAATAATAAAATGCAAATAATAACCAAGCAATGCAACTCTCACAGCCTTCTTATGAAGATTAAATAAAATGACCTAAGTGAAAGTTCTTTCCATAATGTAGTGCTGAACAAATAGAAGTTACGATAGGATGGAAAAAATATGCATTGAACATTTACAACTTTGTGTTCAGTATTTTACACGTGTATTTTCATTTAATTATTACTGTTGTTACTATGAAAACCAGGAGTTACTATCCCCATTTTACAGATAAGAAAACAGACTCAAAAGATTTGAGCAGTTTGGTTGAGTTACCCATCTAGTAGTTGGCAGTTTTGGGGCTTCACTCTGAGTTTTTCTGATCTTAGAGCTTTTCTCTTCTGCTCCAGCCAAGAGGGGACTGGAAGGGGGAAAAAAATGAACTTCATTCTAGAGAGAATGAGAAAACAAATAAATGCCAAAAGAAAAGGCTCCTGCTCCTTTTCCTGCCAGGCTGCCTTCCTTTTCTGCTGTTTCTCAAGGAGATTTTCTCCATAAAGATTTTTTTTTTGGCTTCATCTCAGTTTTTGCTTCTTCATTTATTAATTCATTCCCCCAGCTCATTTTCAAGACAGAGGGGAAAGTCTGGCTTTTAAATAACACATACTCTCATTTCACCTTGGCCTGGATCAATATTTCCACTTGTTCCAAACTGGCAAATTGTTCTCCATTGCCACCCCCACCCCCACTGCCTTTTATCCCCCTTTTTCCTGAAATTCCCTTGGCAAAGTCAGCACATTAGTCTTGGCCCATGGCCCTGGGCCGGGGACTGGCTACCAGAGTGGGCGCTCCCACATTCCAAGCTCAAAACGGATTTGTTGAATACAATTTATAAGTAAAATAAGTATTTTATTCCTTGGTGGACACCACAGTAAAGGAGTTGCTGACACATTGTAGTGTGGCCAGGGGAAACCAGTCATTGGGGTGTCTTGCCCCTTAAGTCCCAGCAGAAAGAAGTGTGGACGTAGGACATAGGATTGTGGCCATCAAATGCCTGAAGGGTGGTCATTTGGATGGACAGAGGCAGTCCTGCTTCTATTTCCCTATATACTGGATCTTCAGACATTGAGGGATAGCGTTGAAGAGGCAGGTACTGGCTCACTATCAGCAAGAACTAGCTGAGCACCAAGCTGGGCGTTTTGAAGGTAGATTCGATATAATTTTATATATGTATTAAACTTTCCATAAGGACAGTTCAGCTAGGCTGTCTGGACCTTTTGCTTTATGTAGAAATATCAGACTAGATTTAGATTCATAGACTTGCAGGATTTGAGAGCATCCTAGAGACCCAGCCTCCTGCCTTCTCCTCCCTGTGGTGGCATTCTGCTGGGACAGTCCCTACACTTTCAGAGAACCTTGTCTACAGTGTGGGCCTGTGGGTGGGCCTCCTTTATCTTCCTTGAGCAGAGTGCCTTTGGGGTAACATTTGGACTGTCTTAAGAGCCTAATTTGTGTCTGCATGGTCAACAAGCCATGGGGCATCAATACTAGCCTTATAGCTAATACTGCTCAGAGATAGGATTTTTGATGAGAGACATTATTGCTAATAAAGATGGGCCTGCTGGCAAACTGGCTAATATCTTGGCTTGTACCAGGCCCTTTGCTACTTCCTCACATATGCCTCCAATGAGATAAATTACTTTTCCACCAATATAGACATGACTGCAATCAATACAGTTAGTAAATAACATGGTTTGCAGAAGAAGAGAAAATTCCAATATTAAATATATTTATATCGACATGAAAGCCAAGTTGATCTGAAGATGATATGCACGTGCCCATGGACCTCCAGAAAAGAGCCCCCAAGCTGGGGTCTGCCAAGCTCCACGTGGCTGAGGACACACCTTCTCTTCTGCCTCAGCAGTGGGCTCTGGGGAAAGCAGAGGGAGTCATGTCAAGAAGAGTTAGATTTTTCTAGAGAAATGTTCTTCAGGGACCCAGATCACTTCTTATTAGAGGGTTGAGTGCCCTGTTCTTTCCTTGGACTGCGGAGCCTTTCTCCAAACATTTTGCTTCTCTGGGTTTCAGGGGCCTCATCTACTAAGAGGGAAGACTTTCCCCCACCAAAGGACCCTCTAAGTGATGCTGTAAGGATCTGATGAGAAAATGGAGTGGAATAGCTTTGGGAATCGTGATATCCTAGATACATGGAGGCAGCCTTCCCACTCGGTCTTTCCTTCCTGGTGGCCCCCTTGCCTCCCTCATGCTCATTTTGTAGCAGTGATGGAGGCAGAGGGTCTCCCCAACTAAAACTTTCCAGTTTATTCCCAAGGCTACTAGGAAGTAAATTCAGCCATAGCAGAAGCTACAGAAGGAGGGTGCGTGGAAGAACAGAGAATAACAATGAAAATAATAATAGCAACAACAACATCAACACTATCAGATATCTACTAAACACTTTTTATGGATTGGCCCAATGTTAAGCATTTCATGTCAATGATTTCATTTAATTCTCACAACAGTTACGGACTATTATAATCCCTGTTTTACAGATGAATACACATAGGCTGGATATGAAAGAGTGGATGGAGCTCCTTTAGAAAGGATGCACAGGGAAAGATCTCTCTGAGGAGGTGATGTTTGAGCCAATAGTGAGTCAGAAGTGAAGGAGTGGACCTTGTGACATCTGAGAAAGAGCCCAGAAGTCCAGGCTGAGGGGGGAACATGTGCAAAGGCCTTGGATGAGGAACATGCTCAGTGTATTTAAGAGACAGCAGAAAGCTAATGTGGGTGTCAAGGAGTGGGGCAGGGAAAGAATCGTAGGAGACAAATCAGAAAGGTAGACATGGGTGAGATTCTTTGAGGTTCTGAGGACCATGGCAAGAAGTTTGAGTTTTCTCCAGGTGTAAATGTGGGAGCCATGAGAATGAAATAAAATAATGGTCCCAAAAGTGGTTTGTGAACTGCCAAACATTAAACTGGTGGATCTGCTTTTAGTCATTCATTCCTTCAACACTGCCCTGAACTTGTTTATTTCCAACACAGCCCAGTGCTTGGATTCAAAACACTTCTAGTTCTATCCTGAATTCCAGATGCATTGTTAATGGACCAAGGGTCCTCTAAAGACTTGTGAATTCAGAACTGATCAGGTAGGAAAAACCCAGAACACTGCGGTCCCCAGGAATCCCTCCTTCTGATTCCTTCCCAGACTAACAAGACATTAAAGAAGACTTGCTCCCTGACTAGGGGGAAATGTCTAATGGGCTATTGCCAGATGAGCCATGACCACTCTGAAGATGGACTTGGGGCAGGTCCAGGAAGAAAGGCTTGTTTCCAGCCACCCAGAGTTTTCCTGTTGGAAGTTAATGTAGCCTGCAAAGAAATGACATTAATTACCCTTCTTATTCACCAAAGGGAAAATGCATAACAGGGAATTTGCAAACTTACTCAGCAGAGACTGGAGGATTTCCACAGCCCCATATTAATGTGCAGGCATCAAACCTGGAATCATATGAACATATACAAGGAGCAGAGCAAAGAAGAAAGACAGAGGCATGGAGTAATTCACCACTGATGGGTCCAAGCAGGGTCTGGCAACAGGATGGAATGATTGGGCAGTCATCCTAACCTGGAATCCTCCACGTTTGAAAAGTATGGGAGAGGAGTATGTTTTCACTATCCTTAGTCTAAGACTTTGTAATTTCACCAATTTAATGGGTATAAAACTGTTTCTTGCTGTTGCTTTAATTTTAGTTTTCTTGATTACAAATAAGGTTAAGCATATTTTAAAATATATTTTTATTACAGAAGTTGTGAGCTTACAAAACAACCATGCACATGTGTAGAATTCCCATACAACACCCCTTCACCAACACACCACACCGTTGTGGGACATTTGTTACAGATTATGAGATAATATTATCAGACTATTACCACTAACTATGGTCCATAGCATACATCTGGCATATTTTTTCCATACACCCCTATTATTAACACAGTACATCTTTGGCATTGATGCAAGAATATCATAGTATTGCTGTCAACTATAGTCCATAGGTTACATTAATTGTATTTTTCCCATGCTTCTCCACATTCCCGCCACCCTGCAATAGTGACATATATCTGTTCTAGTTCACAGAAGAACATTCTTGCATTTGTTCTTTTAACCACAATTATCCACCTCTGGGTTCATTGTGTTATTCAGTCCCTAGACTATTCTCTAGCTTTCTTTCAATTGACATTTACATCCCTAGACTACCCTTTTCAGCCACAATCCCATTTGTAAACCAGCTGCTACTCACTACAATGTGTTACCATCAACTCTATCTGTTTCCACACATTTACAGTCAAGTTAGTTAAAACTTCTACATACATATAGCATCAGTACCCCTTCTCAGCCCTCCTCTTATCTCCTAATAACCTATACTCTAGGTTTTAACTCTATGCCTTTATTCTTCGTATTTTAGTTCATATCAGTGAGACCATGCAATATTTGTCCTTTGGTGTCTGGCTTATTTCACTCGGCACAATGTCTTCAAGATTCATCCATGTTATCATGTGTTCCAATTTCATTTTATCTTACTGCAGCATAGTATTTCATCATATGTATATACCTCATTTTGTTTATCCATTCATTGGTTGGGGACACTTCGGTTGTTGTCTATCTTTTGGCAATTGTGAATAACACCGTTAAGCATATTTTTTATAAGTAGGGGGAATGTGCATGTGTAAATAATGACTGTAAGCCCTTGTTATAGCAGCACAAAGTAGATCATCCCTTTCTGGCTCTTGTGGTTTGCTTTTGGTATAACATTTTATCCTCTTTCTGGAGATACATGTGTTTTCAGAATAATACTACCTTAACCAAATATTTTTCTGATATGCTCATTATTTGTCTCTTTTGTGCGCTAATTCATTTAACAAACAGGTGTGAGATACCACCTCTGTTAGTCAAGGTAGTGAATTATGGATCTGGCTACAGAAACCCCTCAAAATTCAGCGGTTTAACACAGTAAAGGCTTCTTTCTCACTCTTATGAACTCCTGCATGGGTTGGGTGACTCCCTTGCTCCACTCTTCTCCAGGTGGTGACACAGGGATCCAGGCTGCTCCTATCTTGAAGCTATGCCATCAGAATAGCAGCTTCCCCGACCATGATGGCAGGGGAAGAGAGGGCTGAAGCACAGGATGATCTTAATGGCTTAACTTGAAAGTGATTTCTATTCCTTTTACCCACATCTTACTTGCCTGAATCCAGTCATATGGCCCTACCAAGTCACCAGGGAGGCTGGAAAATATACAAAGAAAAGCACAGAGAAAGAAATGATCACTCATAGCCTGTGGTGCTTTGAAGTTTTATGTACCCCAGAAAAACATGTTCTGAAATCTAATCCATTCCTGTGGATGTAAGCCCATTGTAAGCAGGACTTTTTGATGAGGCTACTTCACTTAAGGTATGACCCACCTCATTCAGGACAGGACTTAATCTTCTTACTGGAGTCCTTTATAAACAGAATGAATACAGAGAGAGAAAGCTACAGAAGCAAGAAGCTGAAGTGTAATCTAGAACAAAAGGGAGAGACCAGAAGATGCTGCCATCTGCCTTGCCACATGGCAGAGGAGTCCAGGATTGCCAGCAGCTGGTCTTTGGGAAGAAAGCATGGTCTTGATGATGACTTGATTTGGACATTTTCTTGGCCTCAAACTGTAAGCTAATACATTCCCATTGTTTAAGCCAACCCATTTCATTGTATCTACTATGAGCAGCCTAGGAAATTAAAACACAGCCTTGGCCCTAAACCCATAAGTCAGCCCTTCTGCTCATTGACGGGATGGATATAGAGATGATGGAGACATGGACTTGGCCACCAAAGAACTCACAGTTTAATTGGAAAAAAGGTCATACATAATTAAGCTGTAAGGAAGACTATGGCTGGTGCATAATGATAATTATTGATCAGGTGCTACAAATCTCCCCAGATTTTAAATTACAGAACAGGTAGAGAGAACATCAAGAACAAAGGTATGGAGACCAGAAAGCATGAAATGTGTCTGGGGAATGGTTAAACAATATTCAACCCTTACATCACTCAGCTGGAAACAGGACATGTGAAGGGAAAAAAAGGTGGGAAATAAATCTGAAAATGTAATTTGGGGCCAGTTCAGGGAAAGATAAGGAGTTTCAGAAGCAATTGATGATTTTTGAGAAACAAAGTAAGGAATATTAAATGAAGCAACTAATTTAACAAGCACCAGTTCAACTAAAATAGGAAAAGCATGTAGTCACTTTGTGCCTTGGTTTCTTAATCTGTAAAATGGAGATATTGATGATCTCTACCTTTTATGGTTGTTGTGAGGAGTAAGTAAATAACCATATGCAAAGTGCTTATAATATTGCCTGACAGAGTAAGGGGCTTACATTAATATTAGCTTAAAAATGTGTCATTTGGTATACTAATTCCTCCACAGGGGACAGCCATAACTCACAAAACAATCCTCACCAGGCCATTAGAGAGTTTGCCCAAATGTGTGGACAGCTAGCATAAGAGGAGCAGAATATCCATGACGGTAATAAAACTGGTTTTCTGGGAGTATCAGTATCAGTATTTCAGGAGAAAGAACAAGTCAAGGCATATTTCACAAGCATATTTCAGACCACATGGGAAGCTTTCCAAGGAGATAAGAGCCTGTGTGCTAGTTTCAGATTCTCTGGGAGTGAATTCTGACTCTGCCTCTTACAAACTGTGGGACTGTGACCATTTGAAGCTTTTTGTGGATCCAAGAAAAGATCATGTTCTTGAAGTTAAGCCATTCCTGTGGGTGTGGACTCTGATTGGATTGGATTCAGTTGGAGGGCCTTTGATTGGATTATTTCAGTGAGGCATGACCCAGGGTGGGTCTTGGTCCTCTTGTTGGAGTCCTTTATAAAAGGAGGACTGAAAGCAGAGACACACAGAGAAAAAGCCACAGAGACAGAGAGAAGGAACCAAGGAGCTCAGAGAAGAACCTGGGAGAGAGGAAGCCACAGACAGAGCAGGCAGAAGCTGAAGCAACGAGACCCAGAAGAGAAGTAGATGCCTCCATGTGCCTTGCCATCTGAGAAAGGAGTCCAGGAACTGCCAGCAGGCAACCTTTGGTGAGAAGCACCTCTGATGATGCCTTTCACAGCCTCAGAATGTAAGCTTTTAACCTAATAAATTCCCATTATAAAAGCCTACCCATTTCTGGTGTATTGCTCCCAGCAGCTTTCAGCAAACTAAACCAGGGACCTTGTGCAGCTTATTTAAGCCTTTATGTGTCTTTGAATCCCAGTTTCCATAGCTGTAAAATGAGGGTAATGCTGACCTCAGGGCCTTGCTGGGAGATTCAATGAGATGATATGTGTATGGTATTTAGCATGGTACCTAGTATGCACTCAATGTTCAATGAAAGCTGGCTATTATTTATTATTATTAATTAGAAAGCAGAAAACCCAAATAAAAACTAAATTGTTGCACTAAATTAGGGGTCAACACATTCAAATATCTAGATATTTTGAAACAACTGAAGTAATTTTGGTTTTATTTCCATTTCTATTCAGATGTGTAGAAATGTTTAAACACAAACCTAGAGAAGTGACTACATCCAGTTAGTTGTTTCCCTTCCCCGAAAGAGAACCTTTAAGCACATTGCTGGCTTAGGGGATAATTTGACCCTTACCTAAACCTAGGCCAGCAAAAATCTTTCGGTTGAATTTTGATCAAGTTTCAATGCAACTTCACTTTTCTGTCTTTTACCCAACACAATCCTGAGTCCTGTGCCCTTTGAGGGAATAGACCTAGCTCTGTTCATTTGGAAAGGGCTCTGCAGAGCATTCAGGGAAGGGGTGTGTGTGTTTCCTCCAAATCTCTAAGCTGGATCCTGCTCACAGGTGCAGACAATGGCCCTCTCCTACCCTGTGCCCCACTCAAGTATAGAGTGTCTCTTGGTCTCTCCTAAAGTAGAAATTCCAGTCTCAGGCTTCATCTTCCCCGTCAAAGCCCAGGGGACACAGTGGGCTACAGGAGCCACCAAGCAGCTCACTGTGTCCCAATCTTCCAGAATCAGTCTCTACTCAAAGCTCCTTCCTTCTCCTTGAATCCAAAAAAATTGAACCTGCCAACATTTCAAGACAGGAAAAAATTGGGCGCCTGCTTCCCTTGTACAAGGTCCTGGGTTCGATTCCCAGTACCTCCAAAATAAGAAATAAAATAAAATAAAATAAAAGACAGGAAAATAATTGCATGTAATTCTATAAACAGCCAAAATGGAATCTAGTTTAGACTCAGTGGCCCCTCTCCTCACCCACTCCTGATAGGTGAAGAAAGTCTAATTTAAGAAGGGTGAAGGAGGAAGAGTGTTGAAAAGTTAAAATCAATGTATACGTTTTAGTTCGGCAAAGCCATATTGAAGTCTACTGTGCCCGGCCCCGTGCTGGGCATTGGGGATAAAGAAGGCCTGTCCATGGGTTTAAGGAGCATGAACTAAATGGGGTTGGGGAGAGGCAACAGATTAAACCAGTTGAGTATAAGGAAAACAGAGCAGGGTAAGTACTACAATGAATGGAACTACTATGTGCAGTGGAAGGGGTGGGGATGCTGGGGGAGAGGACATTAGAATTGGGTTTCTAAACTTGTATAGGAGTTTGCCAGGAGGAAAGACGGGTAGAGAAGTGAATCAAAGGGAAAGGTGTTCTAGAATATTGTGACTCAAAATGTGGAGGATCCACCAGCAGCGTTGGTATCACTGGGGAGCTCATGAAAATGCACCATCTCAGGCCCCAGCCCAGACCTGATGGATCAGAATCTGCGTTTAACAATATTCCCAGGTGATTCATGTACACGTTAAAGTCTAAGAGCACTGGTCTAGGAAGAGAAACGATAGAATCTGAGTCCTTTCAAGGTAGTATAAGAAGCTTAGACCGAGAGGGAACCAACCAGGGATAGTGGTAGAGGCAGATCCACACACTCCACATTTGCAAGGAAATCAAGTCTCTCCTTAACCTAAAGTCTCCCTCTTAGAACCTCCAGACGTTTCCGATCACAATGGAGACTCAGTCACGGTCCCGTGCAGGGACTGGCGGCTTGACTAGCTCCAGCCTTTGCCCTATCTGAGGCCAGAACTTAAATTCTGTTTGCATTTCCTCCTCCAGGTCAGGTCCCTTAGAGCCGATTCAGCTGTTAACCTCGGCCCACATAGCAGTCTGCTCCGATGAAAGTTCATACAGACCAATCAATCAGGCCAATTTTAATTAATCCTAATTGCCCTGCTGGGATTTCTTGTCAATAACTTAGATGTGGAAAGCCGCTGCTGTGACATCGTCACTGCTTTGTTGGTTCCCATGGATGCTGGAAGTAGCTTGCTCTGGGCCTGACTCTGCAAGCCTCTCTATGCACCTCTCTCTCTCTCTCTCTCTCTCTCTCTCTCTCTCTCTCTCTCTCACACACACACACACACACACACACACACACACACACACGGTAGTTCCTCAGACCAAGCCACCTTCCTCCTTCCTATGGTTTCTCCTCTGGGAGAAAGTGGGGATCCACCAGACAGATGGAAGATACGAACACTGGAAAGGCTCTGTGGACAATTGCTTGAACTTTTGGGTCTCCTTCCCCTCACCTCTTGGCACAATCAATCCTTATTCATTCTCTTCTTATCCCTAAACACCACATGTTCCTTCACATCTTCAGGTCTTTTCACATGCTGTTC
>JAQZBX010041868.1:0-22195 GCA_029593785.1 Cabassous unicinctus | reverse complement strand
ACCAGGAACTGAATCCAGGACCTCTGATGTGGGAGGGAGGGGCCTAATCACTTGAGCCACCTCTGCTCCCTGCTTTGTTGTGTCTCTCATTATGTTTTTTTCCTCGTGTCTCTTATTGTATCATCTTGTTGTGTCAGCTCGCTGTCTTGCTGATCTTCTTTAGAAGGCACTGGGAACTGAATCACAGGGGACCTCCCAGGTGGTAAGCAGGAGTTCAATTGCTTGAGCCACATCCGCTTCCCTCTTGTATTTCTTGTATCATCAATGTAGGTTGTTTGTGCGTTTCTAGAAATTTGTCCATTTTATCCAGGTTGTCTAGTTAGTTGGCATACAGTTTCTCATAATATCCTCTTATGATCCTTTTTATTTCTATGGGGTCAGTTGTAACATCCCCCCTTTCATTTCTGATTGTATTTATTTACATCTTCTCTCTTTTTTTCTTTGTTAGTCTAGCTAAGGATTTGTCAATTTTATTGATCTTCCCAAAGAACCAGCTTTTGGTTTTGTTGATTTTCTCTATTGTTTTTTTGTTCTCAATTTCATTTATTTCTGCTCTAATCTATTATTTCTTTCCTTCTGCTTGCTTTGGGAATGGTTTGCTGTTCTTTTCCTAGTTCCTCCAGTTGTTCAGTTAGATTTTGATTTTAGCTCTTTCTTCTTTTTGAATATAGGCATTTAGGGCTATAAATTTTATCTCAGCATTGCCTTCGCTGTATCATAATTTTTGATAAGTTTTGTTCTAGTTTTCATTTGTCTCAATATATTTACTAATTTCACTTACAATTTCTTCTTTGACCCACTGATTGTTTAGGAGTGTGTTGTTCAGCCTCCACACATTTGGAATTTTCCTCTTTCCTGTTTTTTATTGATGTCCAGTTTCATTCCATTATGATCTGAGAAGGTGCTTTGTATAATTTCGATCTTTATATATTTATTGAGACCTTCCTTGTGACCTACCATGTAGTCTATCCTGGAGAAAGATCCATGAGCACTTGAGAAGAATGTGTAACCTGCTGAGTTTAGATGCAGTGTTCTGAATATGTCTGTTAGGTCTAGCTTGTTTATCATATTGTTCTTTCTTTCCTTGTTGATCTTCTGTCTAGTTGTTCTATCTAATGAAAGTGGGGTGTTGAAGTCTCCAACTATCATTGTAGAGATGTTTATATCTCCCTTTAGTTTTTCCAGAGTTGCCTCATGTATTTTGGGGAACCCTGGTTAGGTGCATAGATATTTATGACTTATTCTTCCTGGTGGATTGTCTCTTTTATTAATATATAATAGCCTTCTGTATTTCTTATAACTTTTTCACATTTAAAATTTGTTTTGTTCAAAATTAGTATAGCTACCCCTGCTCTTTGGTTGCTGTTTGCATAGTATCTTTTCCAACCTTTCACTTTCAGCCCATTTGTATCCCTGAGTCTAAAGTGAATCTCTTGTAGGGAGCCAATGGATGGCTCATGTTTTTTATCCATTCTGTCAGCCTATATGTCTTGATAGGGGAGTTTAACCCATTCACATTCAATGATATTACTGTAAATGCATTATTTACTTTTACCATTTTATTCTTTGGTTTTCATGTCATATTTTACTTTCATCTGTCTTTTTACTCTTTTGGTTATCCTTTCTACTAGACTCTCCTCCAAGCCTCTCTCTTCTTTCTTATTCTTTTGAGCCATAAGGCTCTCTTTAATGTTCTCTGCAAAGGTGGGTATATTAGTCAACCAAAAGGATGCTGATGCAAAATACCAGAGATCTGTTGGCTTTCACAAAGGGTATTTATTTGGGGTAGAAGCTTATAGTTACCAGGCCATAAAGCATAAGTTATTTCCCTCACCAAAGTCAATTGCCACGTGTTGGGGCAAAATGGCTGCCAATGTCTGTGAGGGTTCAGGCTTCCTGGGTTACTCTCTTCCTGGGGCTTGCCTCTCTCTGGGCTCAGCTGCTCTGCTATCTTCACAAAGCCATCTGTAGACTATCAGGTGAACGGCTCTGTCTTTCTCCCTCGGGCTTGATTTTCTCCAGGCTTAACTGCTCTACATTCTCCCATGTGTTTACTTCCTGGGCTCCAGATCAAAACTTCAACCTCTCTTCTTTGCAGTGTGGTTTCTCCGTGAGTCCCCGCCCATCCTACTGACATGGCCCAATCAAAGCCTTCATCAGTATTTAATCAAGTAAAAGTATAACCTCTAAATCCAATATACTCTAATATGCCCAGAGGAAAAGACCAGTTTACAAACATAATCCAATATTTCTTTTTGGAATTCATCAATAATATCAAACTGCTACAGTGGGCTCTTTTTATGAACTCTCTTCATTTCTGTTTATTTGTGAATATTTTAAACTCACCTTCATATTTGAAGGACAACTTTGCTGGGTAAAGATTTCTTGGCTGGCAGTTTTTCTCTTTCAGTATCCTAATTGTGTTATACCACTGTCTTCTCATCTCCATGGTTTCTGGTGAGAAATCCACATTAAGTCTTATTGGGCACCCATTGTACGTGATGGTTTGCTTCTCCCGTGCTGCTCATAGAATTTTCTCTTTATCTTTGATGTTTGACATTCTGAGTAGTATGTGTCTTGGAGTAGATCTATTCACAATTATTTTGATTGTGCTACGCTGTGCTTCTTGGACATCTAAGTTCATTTCTTTCATGAGAGTTGGGAAATTTCCAGCCATTATTTCCTCAAATACTCTTTCTGCCCCTTTTCCCTTCCCTTCTCCTTCTGGAACTCCAATAACACATATGTTGTTGCATTTCATGCTATCATTCAGGAACCTGAGTCCCTTATCAATTTTTTTTCCATTCTTTTCTCTCTCTGTTCTTCTTTCTCTTCAATTTCATCTGTTCTATCTTCTGTATCACTGCCTCTAATGTGGTTTTGATCTCACCTATTGTGTCTTTCATTCCCATGAGCTCTGTTACTTTTCTATTCAGGTTTTCAAATTCTTCTTCAGTGTCTTCTTGATATTCTTTATCTCTTTAGCCATATTGTCTTTCAACTCATTAATTTAATTTTTGAAATTTGTATGAATCTTGTTGATTAGTTGTCTCAAATCCTGTGTCTCATCTATGGTTTTGATATATTCCTTTTCCAGGGCCATTTCTTCCATTTTCTTAGTATAGCTTGTAAATTTTTGCTGCTGTTTAGTCATCTAATTAGGATGATGAGTTTACTCAGATGCCCAATTTCTCTCTCTTTCATAGGAATTTAGTTGCAGGAGGCTGTGTTACTGCTTTTTTTTTTTCTTTATTATTCTTGGTTCAACCTATTCGGGTCTTTAGGATTGTCCCTGTAAGTTGCTCATATCTGGGCCCTGGACCCAGTAATGAGTTGCAGACCTGCTTCCAAGGGCCTTGGGGAGGGAGGAGTTTTGCCATCACAATTCTTTTTCTTTGCCTCTCTTTCATCTGGACGGTGTCCTAACCCTAGAATATTTTTTATCAGGCCATTTCTGCCTGTCCTCTAGCTATTTTTCTGAGAGAGAAGAAGGTCCCATGTCTTTCTAGTCTGCCTTCTTCCTGGCTCATGTTTTGAAAGAGCAAATAATTTGACCAAAATTTTCATGCTGGAATTTTAACCTTGGTCTTCCTGAATCCAAAGTACTACATTCTCTGTCCACCCTCTCCACTGTCCATATTGTAAAGACTAGCAGCTGGAAATTGGAAGGAAAAAGAGCTAGAGAAAGAAATTAAAATTTAGCTCACAGACCAGCAGTATCCAAAGTATATTTCAAGGAACACTAGACAGTTGTTGCCAAAATGTTTGGCAGATACTTTACTCTCCAAAATGCATTTTAATACATTAAATACTCTGAGAAGTAATTAATTAAATCTAACTAATTTTAACTTTTTTCTTCAACTTAATTGACCATGAAAACTTTTTGTTCATATAATACCTATTACATCATACAGACTTTGAATTCTTTAAAACATGCTGGATTTCAACTATTGTCCACACAATGACAGCTTACCAATGTGTACCTTGAGCAGCAACCATCAACATAAGAATCACAGTTGAAACCCTAGGAATGGGCAGCATCATCCCAGAAAAGAAAATAGAATAGAGGGTCTAACATGGGTTCAGGTTGTGAGGGAACCTACTGAAATTACTTAAAATATTATGTGTTTCTGCATACAGGCATTTTTCAGAAGTGAGTATCTCATAGCTTTCAATAAATTTCCAAAGGCATCCTTGAAAAGAAAAAAGTAATTTAAGATCCATTTGGTGTATAATAAAAGAGGTGGATCAAGGCTGGAGTCTGTAAGGAGAGTCACCTAGGCAGTCTGTGACCTTTGAGTGGTGGGTGCAAAAGTAGGGTGGGGGGGGGCATTGGCTCAACAGCTGAAAGGAAAACCAACAAGTTTCCTACAGCAGAGAGGTCAAGCAGGATTAGATCTAAAGATGATCCTTTGGATTTGGTGGATTTATCAAAGCAGTGTCAGTAGGATATTGCAGGAGGTGAGATTACAGATGGTGAAATAGTGAGTGGCTTGAGAATAAAAGGGTGTGACAAGAGACAAATTACTTCAAGATGTTGTGGTCAAGGTAGAGCTAGGATTATGTGTTTCTATTAATTTGAGATTGAATGCAGTAAAAGCAGTTTGGTATTTAGGGCCCACCTCTGAAGGCACTGTTAAACCAGAACCCACATACTGAGAGACAAAACAATTTCCCTGAGTGAATAAAAAATATTATTCATGAAACTCATCAACACACAAACACACATGCAAAAGCAGCAAGTGGAAGTGAGAAGAATAGGTCACAATAAAGATAAATTTTGAAGATTAGAATTGCTAAACTTGCATTTAAACTAAATCTAAAAAAAAAAAGAGTGAAGGATGAAATGGAGACTTTTGACTTGAGAAACTGGGTTAATGGTAATGTCTTTTACAGGGTTGGGGAAGGCTGAGGGAAGAACAAGTTTGGGAGTACAGGGTCATAATCAAGAACTCCATTCTGAATATCTTCAATTATGTTACTTTTCAGGTGCCTGGTAGATGCTCAAGTGGAGATGTCAAAATGGATATATAGTTTGGATCTTGAGAAGGGGATAGGGATGGAGATAGAATTTGGGAGTCATTATTTCTGGATGGAATTTGAGCTCTGGGCCTCGATGAGATCAGCTCAATAATGAGTGTAGGTAGAGAAGATACCAAAGACTGAGTGCCCAGACACTCCTGTATTGAGAGGTTCAGGGGGAGAAGGAGTCTTGCACTTGACCAAATGCAATTCAAAGTGATCTTCTACCCTAGGGGGAGCACTTCTAGAGAAGTTGCTTTTGGGGTACAGTACTCATAAACATTGCAACCAGTCACAAGATCAGTGTTGCCTTATCAGTATTGTCTGTATATTGGCATTTGACAGCAATTTGCCAGTAAATACTTCCTTTCACAGACAAAATAGTATTCCTTTGTAATGAATAGATTCCCTTGAATGGAGTTATAGAATAGATTGTTTGCCTATTTGCCCAAGTTAAACAACACTTTCCATGGGACAAGCTGAGAATGACCTTGACCTTGAAAGACACTGAGTGATCATAGAGGAACAAAAAGGAACTTTTTCCCATAAACATTTAGAATAAATTAGTATTTATATTATTTTCCTTGAGAGGAAACAAAGAGAAAGAGAGAAACCTTGGCAAACAATCATTTCTCTCCCCTAGCTCCATATCTTGTGTTTAGATCATTTAGAATTTTAGTACCAGATTTTTTTTCACTAGTCATCACAGTTCTTTACATTTAAGTATAAATTATTTTTATTTCTTTGCTCACCACTTGTATTAGTCTGCCAAAGGGTGCTGATGCAAAGTACCAGAAAGACTATTTATTTGGGGTAAAAGTTTACAGTTACAAGGCCCTAAAGAGTCCAACTCAAGGTTGCTTTCTCACCAAAGTCAGTTGCTATGTGTTGAAGCAAGATGGTCTTTGATCTCTGCAAGGGTTCAGCCTTCCCCTCTGGGCTTCCTCTCTCTCAGCCGCAGGCTGGCATAGGGCTTGTGTCTCAGGGCATCTTCTCTCTCCTGGCATAGGGCTCATTTCTTCTGGGCCTTCTAAATCAGTCTCAATTGTTCTGTTCTCTTCCCAAGGTCAGCTGTAAACTATCAGGCGAATGGCTCATCTTTCCCCCGGACTTTAGTGGTTTAAGCCTTCTCCTTTCTGTCATATGCTGCCATCACATGACAAAGTTCTCTCCTCTTCCCATGTCTTCTTGAATGAGTGTCCATTTATATCGGCTCACCAAGGGGATAGGGACTCAACCTGAGTTTTGCCTTACTGACATGGTCGAATCAAAGCCCTAATCTTAATAGGTAATTTAATCAAGGGCCCCTCGACTAAATCCAATATAATCAAAGGGTATCATACCCAGAAGAATAGATTAGTTTACTAACATAATCTTTCCCCTTTTGGGATTCACAAAAATAATCTCAAACTGTCACATCATTGTTACTTGTTTTCTTCACCTTTCTTGCACTAAATTTATCTTTCTGGAGTACATCCTTTAGGAATTCTTGCAGAAAGCATCCATGAATAGTTAATGTTCAATATCCTTCTTCTCTGAAGATGTTTTTATTTTGCCCTCTCACGTGAATGATATTTTGGCATTCAAAATTATTTTTCCCTCAGAAGCTGAAAATAATTGCTCCATTAATTCTAGCTAGCATCCTGTTTGCTGAAAAGGAGTCTAGTGTCAATCTGATTCTCAACCCTGATGTTTCTTTCTTGGAGCATGTATGTGTGACTGCTAGTCTGTTCAAATTTTGTTTGAGTATCTCAATCTGAAAACTCATGCTATTCTACTCTGGAAATGTTTTTCCAATTACTTAACTATTTCCTGTCCTCCATTATTTTGTACTTTTCTTCTGGAATTACTATTAGGTAAATATTATAACTTTTGAATTTATTGTTAATGTCTTTTAACTTTTCTTTCACTGTTTTTATCTCACTGTCCTTGGAAGTTCATTCTTAGGGAATCAGTCCCTCAGCTCAATATTCACTAATTCACTTTCCATTCTTCTATTTAGCCCATATATTGGGTAATTTGTTTAGACATTCTTTTTTTTTTTTATCATGATCTTTTCTAATTTTGTACATAACGTGCCTCTAATGTCTCTCAGGATATCAGTTTCTGGCTGGTCCCAGCAGCTCAGGCAGTGGGAAAAGTGGCAGCAGCCAGAAGCTCAGCTTTACCAAGGCTTGCAACATCCAGTAGGCACCCTCCCTGCCACGCTGACACCCAAAGGAAGTTCCGATCAGCTGAAGGTGCAGTGAGGGAGGATCCCAAAAGGAGATTGGTGAGGTTGTCAGCTAAACCTGCTGCTTAGAGAGTGGAATCAAAACCAAAAGAGTCATCAAGAAAAGTTAAGTTTTCAGATAAAAGTGGGCAACCAAAGGGGAAAGGGAAGCAAAGGAAAAACAGGCCAAAGTGTCTAACCAAGAAACTAAAGAAGGTTTACCTGCAAAAAAATGGAGAAACTAAAAGTGAGGATAGTCCTGCCTCTAATGAAGCAGGAGAGAAAAGCCAAATCTGATTAATTCATATACAATGTCATATCAGTGGCCCCTGTAATTCCCTTCTTGTACAATCCCGAGGAATATTTTTTTCACTATTGTGTAAATGCAAGTTTTTCAGTAGCTCTATGTGACAGTTTGAATTTGGTGAATCCCAAAAAAAGATTATGTTTTTCAACTAATCCATTCCTGTGGGTATGAGATTCTTTGCATGAGATTTGGTTAAGGGACTTTGATTAGATCACCTGATTAGTTTGCTTTTGATTGGACTACATTAGTAAGATGTGACCCAGGTTAGGTCTCCACCCTCTTACTGGAGCCTTATATGAATGGAGACACTGAGAGAAGACACACACAGAAAGGGAGCTCTGCCATTTTGGCCTGGCCATGTGGGAGAGACGACTCAAGGATTGCTAGCAGCCAAAGCTGAGGCATGAAGCCCCTAAGAGGCTGAGTCCACAGAGCAGCTCAAGGCTGAATCAATGAGCCCTATGCCTGGTAACCCACAGCTGAGTGCTTGGAGATGGTGAGCCTTGAGGGGAAGGCAGGGACCTTGGCTGATCAGAGATCAGCAGTCACCTTGCCTCACCACATGGCAGGACGCCAGGATAGCCAGTAACTGAATTTGGTGAGAAAGCACCTCTGATGGTGCCTTGATTTAGACATTTCATGGCCTGAGAACTGTAAGCTTTTACCCTAAATGAAATTCCTATTATAAAAGCCAATCCATTTCTGGTACTTTACATCGGCAGCCTGGTGGCAAACTAATACACTCCAGAAGCATTTTTAAGAAGGAAATTGGAATCCTATTTCCTCCCATTTTTAAAGTGTAGATACTTTTTTAAAGAGGTGAAATCATTTGTTGGTTGTTTATTTCTTGGTACAACCAGAATATAGTGGAGTATTGAATTATGGGAGGCTTCCACTGTCTTAGATGTCAATGATATAATTTTATTTATTTATTTAGTAAAAAAATTTTATTAGAGAAGTTTTATGCATGGCATTCAGAATTCTCAAACATCACCCTTCCAACATTTTGCATTGTTGTGAAATATATGTTACAGTTTATGAAAAAGCATAATCAAAATATTACTACTAATTATGGTCTATAGCTTACATTTAATATATTTTTTCTATACACTCCCCTATTATCAAAACCATGTATTAGTATTGTACATTTGTTACAGTTCAGGAGAGAATTCACTGTGTTATACAGGCCTATCCTTGCATAATCCATCCAAAGTGTACACTCAGTGGCTTTCACTTTCATCCCAGAGTTGTGCAGTCATCGCCTCTAAATTTTTTATTGTTTTCCTTAGTCTAAAAGAAAAATATCCCATACCCACTTTTTATCGACCCTTAGCATTAATATAGTACCTTTTTGACACTGATGCAAGAATATTACAATATTGCTATTAACTATAGTCTATAAATTACATTAATTGTATTTTTCCCATGCCTCACTATATTCTTACCACCTTATAAGAGTGGCGTACATTAGTTCTAGTTCATAGAATATTCTTGTATTTGTATTATTAACCACCTCCTGGTTCACTATATTATTCAGTCACTAGATTATTCTCTAGCTTTCTTTTAATTGACATTTACATCCTTAGACTATCCCTTTTGGTCACAGCCCCATTTATAAACCAGCCATGTTAGTTATACCCACTATAATGTGTTACCATCAACTCTAACAATTTCCATACTTTTACAGTCAAGCTAATTGAAAATTCTACATACATTAAGCATCAGTACCCCTTCTCAGTCCTCATCCATTCTCCTAGTAACCTATATTCTAGATTTTTACTCCACGTGTTTATCCTTTGTATTTAGCTCATATTAGTGAGACCATACAATGCTTGTCCTTTTGTGTCTGGCTTATTTCACTTAGCATAATGTCCTCAAGTTTCATCCATGTTATCATATGTGTCCCAATTTCATTTCTTCTTACAGCAGCATAGTATTCCACTGTATGTATGTACCACATTTTGTTTATCCATTCATCTGTTGATGGACACTTGTGTTGTTTCCATCTTTTGGCAATTGTGAATAATGGGGGGGAGGGATTTTTATATCCTCTAATACAATACATACTAAATGGCACTTTGGAGTCACAGTCATGCATTTAATATGTCTTAAACATTTTAAATTACTTCTATTCCCATGTTGTTTTTATTATAACTTTTTCTTAAAAGAAAACGACTCCCTGATCTTGGCTTCCCTTGTCAGAACTGTGTGTACTCTTTACCCTATTTGGTAGTGCTTGTCCAGTTTTCCTATAATTTTGTTATGCACTATGAAAGATTAGCAAGTTGAGTATACAGTGTTTTGCTATTAAATTGTGAATTAGTGGGGCTTACAATGTAACAGCTTCTCAAGACTTAAAGATTTTAGTATTGATATCTCCTTAAGGAAAATTTGCCCCCAAATTTTAAACTAGAAAGTCACTGGAATAACCTCAGAAAAGAACTACATGGCTTTTTAGATTTTGGGTATGTACATTCAGATGAAGAATTGTGTACAAATTGTTCACAATGCCTGTGTGCTGATCCTCAAAACAACCAATATAATCTCAATTATGAGGAAGGTAGAAAGGATAGTTTCCTATATCCTCTTCTGTTTGCTCTACTGGTTGTGTTTCCTTAATTGTGTTAAAGTTTGTGCCTTATTTTTCACGATGTTGGTTTTCCTCAAATGCTTGTGATTGGATGTCGCTCATCTATTTGTTTGAGATTTACTGCTGTAAATGTCTGCTTCATCACGTGTTTGGAAATTGTGAGTATCTTTCTGGGTGATGTGAACTGAGAGCTTGTCCCGTGGGTATGGTGGGAGTCCTGGGAGACTGTGACACTGCCTCTTTGGCCTCAGTGTCTGTCACCGGTTTCTCAGGACAAGCTAAGGAAAGAGCAACTGCCTGGCTCTCAACACCTTTTCCTGATTAATCACCCTGACTGTTGCCTCGGGGTTTCCTCCAGCGCCTACCCCTGGTCTTGGATGATCCCAAGAATTACTTCCATCCTGAAGTATGCTTTAATTATTGTTTCTTCTGCCAATTGAATTTTAACTGTTTATGCTGTTTATGGATTCCTCCAAATAATAATTGGTTCATGGGTGACATTCTTTTCTTTGCCCTTTTCCTGTTCTGGTCTTTCTTCAATTGTTTCTCATACATCTAGGGATTTAGGGTGGGAGGAAAGAAAGGCATAAATCTGCCATTTTGACCCAATCTCTCAAGCACTGAATTAGGATACAGGATTAGCTATCATATCAAAGACCCAAAGAACTTAAACAAGAGAGACATTTATCTCAGTCTTCCCTGACAATATGAGCATAAGCAGTCCAAGGCTGATATGATGGCTCCAAGGAACTGAGGGCCCAGATTCCCTCCTTCTGATTCCTTGCCATCTCTTAGGGTGTGGCCTTAGTCTGCTTGGTCAAGGATGATTCATCCCCATGTTTGTTGGGTTTCTTTCCAGCAAGTGGGAAGTGGAGTGTGTGCTCAATCACTTTAGAAGTCCTGTCTACAGTTCTGTTCACTTTCTATTGGCTGAATCTTAGTAATGTGGCCACACATTGCCACATAGCCACACCTAGTTGGCACATATTATCATTGTTTTGGGTTGCCATGTGCCCAGGAAAAACTTAAGGGTTGTGTTACTAAAAGAAGAAGGGGAGATTGGATATTAGAGGGAAACCAATAGTCTCTGCCAACTTCTTAATATTAACACTTAGATAGAAATTATTGGCCCTGGTTTGCTTATGATGAAATGGAAGCTCAGAGAGATTAAGCAACTTGTCCAAGGTGAAAGATCATCAGGAGCTTATTTAAACTTCAAAGCCCATGCTCATTCAGGACATCTGGCCATGCAAGTGGTCACCAGCACAACTCCAAGGATGCCATTCTCATAAACTATAACTCCAGGCACCACCTGGATTTGTGCAGTACACAGTTTGCACAACGATGTGAGGCAACCTGTGCCCTTCCTTACTATATCTTGCTGTCTGCCTCCCTACAAATTTCCTTGGCACCTTCGCTACAGAGTTCTACTACTTTTAACATAAATATCTAAGTCCTTCCAAAGCCTCCTAATAGAAGAGGTTTATCTAGGTGGTTATCGGCTTGAACCTTGGAGTCAAACAAATTTGTTACCAGTTGTAACCCTTTAAAGCCACAGTTTCTTCATATGCAAAATGAGGAAAATAAGAGCAAGCACTTCAGAGGATGGTATAAGCAGTAAACAAAAGTATGCATTTTAAAGGTTGAGCATGCTTCACTCAATCGTTTTTGCCTGGTATTAACTCATTTTGTTTTGTAACTGCAACTTCCTCAACCCAGGCCTTGGCTCTCAGGAGAGATTAAAGGTTTTATGGAAAGGATGGGAATCAGATTTGATTCAAATCCACCAGCATATTAATGAAAAGGGCCTCATGGATCAGGAATCATTGTGCAGAACAAAGATATGCAGCAAGTGAAGAAGACAATTTGGGTGGTTTTGTTTGTTTCCTGTTCAGGAAAAAGTTTGTTTTATTTTAAGTTTTTAAAAAAGTTTTTTGTCATGAATTTGGTTTTGTTTCTATTTAGTCTGTGCGTGTAAGGAATTCCAAGGCTTTGTGGAAAGGAAACACTGAAAACTTTCTGAGAGCTAGGATATTGGCCCAGTAACTTCATGTGGGGCAAGGCTTTAGGACGTGAAGAGGGCAGCGCAAGGGTTTGAAATCCATGTGCAGCCTAGTTACAGTATCTCTCCTGTTTTCTCCCCGCGGTGTTGGACTGAGTGTCTAACAAAAGATTCTCCATATATCTGAAAATAAAATGAGTCTTTGGCTAGGGTACCTATGAGAAATTGACTCAGTATGTTTGTTTTAACTTCTGTCAAAGGTGCATAATATTTTCCAGATTTTTCTGCTCTTCTCCATTCTTTAAAGAAACGGGAGGAAAGAGGCCAGTCCCGAAAAGAGGGAGATGCTGGCAAAGAGCCCAGGATCTTCCCTCTGGTCTCAGAAAGAAATGTGAAGATGGTCTGAGTTTTAAATGAAACCAGGGAAACAAATTTTGTGTTCTGGAGTCCTGGTCCTCTGTGACCCCCCCCAGACTACAATAACTTGATGTAGAAAAAAGTTGCTTTTGAATGTTTATTTGGCTCACTTATTTTTTTATTCATTAAAAAAAATTTTATTGAAGTATGCCATTCATACATGAACATACGTAAACAATAAATACATAGTAAAAGTTGTAAATTTACAAACTAAACATGCATATTATCATACAGGGCTCCCATACATCACCCCTCCACCAACAGCTTGCATTGTTGTGAAACATTTGTTACAAACTGTGAAAGAGTATGGTCAAAATATTGCTCCTACCTATAGCCCGTATCTTACATTTGGAGTATTTTTCCCCCAACCCACCAGATTATTAACACCCTGTATTAGTATTATAGTATTTGATATAGGTCATGAGCAAATGTTCTCTTATTTCTTCTGTTAACCACAGTTGATCTTCCACCACAGGATTCACTGTGTTATATGATCCCACGCTTTGTACAATCCATTCAAAGGGCTAACTTAGGGTTTTTTTGTTTTTACTTTTGTTTTTGTTTTTTAGGAGGTACAGGGGATTGAACCCAGGACCTCATACATGGGAGGCAGGACCTCAACCACTGAGCTGCATCCACTCCCCAATGAGAGTTTTTTTTTTTTTCATTTGTTTGTTTGGTTTGTTTTTAGGAGGTACCAGGGATCAACCACTTGAGCTACAGCTGCTCCCCTCAGTTTTTTTTTGTTGTTGTTTTTTGTTTCTTTGTTTGTTTTTAGGCCAGTGAAAAGAATTTATTGGAAAATGGGAGAAAAGAACAGAGCTTGCTGAGAAATGGGAGAGAAGGTCAGAAATGCGCACCGAGATTTGGTGTGGGCTCCTCTAGGCAGAGAGCAGGCTTTGGCTAGTGTGGTCACCTTTTAAGCTATTAATTATTCCTCCCCTTGCTAATGCTAAGGGGAAGGCCCCCAGCTGTTATTGGTTACCCTACCAATGGTGGGGGCCAATGGTGAGACCTGTTTGGAAAAAGTCCCAACTAGGACCTCAAGGTCGACGTCAAGGTCTCAGTAGGGTCTCGCGGCCATGTTGTCTGTCAGCCATGTTGTCTGCCAGGCTAGCCGCCTTCCGCCTTTCACTATTACTAACCTGCCTCAACTCCCCCCTCAGAGTTCACGCCCTTATTCTTAAGAGGGTGCTCGGGGGCGATGGTCATTCTTCAGTAGTTACTTCCTGCTGGTTAGGGCAGTAGTCCCTGCCTGACAAGGCGTAGACCTCTCTGGCTATTCTATTGTGGTTGACGGAAGAGGCGTCTGGCACCCTGGTTAGAACTGGATGAAATCCCTGCATAATTAATAAGGCGTTGATTCTGTAAGAAATAAACTTAATTAGAATTTTGAAGATATTTGGTCCTATTAAAAGGATAAAGAAGATGGTGGTAGGCAGACCCAAAAAGGGGGCCAGCCATGACATACTGGACCACAAGACTCACTTAGTTTTAAAGACCTCAGGAAAGATGTGTGGGAAAGAACAGGCTCATCTTCTGCCACCTCCATGCATCCATCATCCCACAGGAATGGGAACAAATGATGACTTCTTTGATCATTTTTCAGGAATGTGCAAAGTGAAAGCTTCCAAGAGATGGAATGATCAATCCTGCTTAAACATTTTTATAGTATGGAAAATTAGAGAGAAGAGTGTAATGAACTCCCATTTACCAGTCATGCAGCTTTAACAGTTATCAATTCATGGTCCATCTCCTTTCCTTGATTCCCCCTGACCTAGATTATTTTAAAGCAAATCTCAGGCATTTTATCATCTTTCTTATAAATATTTCAGCTTGAATCTTTAAAATAAAAGGACTATTTTAAAAATATAACCAGATCATTTATAAAATTTTAAAAATTAGCAGTCCTTAATATTATCATATATCCAGTAAGTGTTCAAATTCCTTGATTACCTTTAGTTGTTTTACTATTTTTAGTTAGAATTCGGATCCAAATAAAATCTATATATTGTAAGCAGTTGATATGTTTAAGTCTATTTTTTCAACTTTTTATTTTAAAATAACTTCAAACTTTCAGGGCAGTGGCAAAAATAATGCAAAACCCGTTCAGTGAACTCCAACATACCCCACCCACCCAGATCCACAGATCCACCAACTTTTAACATTTTGCACATTCTATCTACCCATCTATCTGCCTGCCTATCTATCTATCTATCTATCAATCAATCAATCTATCTATCTATCTATGATCTATCTATTTAATTTTAAGCACTTGAGAATAATTTGTATACATCATGATCCTTGACCAATTAATACTTCCAGGTATATTTCCTAAGAACAAGATTATTCACTTATGTAACCACCTTAAGAACAGTTATAAAGAAATTTAACATTGATATAAAGCTTATAATCTATATTCCAATTTTTTTTGTATGTCCCAATAATGTCCTTTGGACATTTTCTCCTCCATTATAAGATCCAATTCAGGGCCATGTAGTAATTTAATTGTCATTGTCTCTTTAGTCTCTCTAGTTTCTGTAAATTATGGAAACATATATACAGCACAAACTTTCCCATCACAGCCTCCCCAAGCATATATAATTCGGTGAGATTAATCACATTCACAATGTAATACTACCCTCACCACCATCCATTCCAGAACTTTCCCAACACCCCAAACAGAAACTCTGCACCCATTATGCATTTAACTCTCCATTTACCTTCCCCTGCCCCTGGTAATCTGTAATCTACCTTCTGTCTCTGTGAATTTTCATATTCTAGTTAGTTTGTATATATGGAATTTTACAATTCTGTCCCTTTGTGTCTGACTTTTTTCACTTAACATAATGTCTTTAAGGTTTACTCATGTTGTCACATGTATCACAACTTCATTCCTTTTTATGCCTGAATAAATTCTGTTGTATGTATATGCCACATTTTATTTATCCATTCATCTGTTGATGGACACTTGGATTGCTTCCACCTTTTGGCTATTGCAAATAATGCTGCTATGAACATTAGTATACAAATATTGTTTAAACCTATTTTAACTTATAGGCTAGCACTACTCCTTTTTTTCCCCTTGCAATTTACTTATTGGGAAAACTGGGTTAGCCTCTTACAGAGTTTTCCAAACATTTTGTAATTTCAAGTTGACACATTGTGGCAGTTTGAGATTATTTTATGAATTCCAAAAAGAAAAAGATTGTTTGTAAACTAATTTATTCCTCTGGGTATGGTACTCTTTGATTGCATTAAATTCAGCAGAGGGGCCTTTGATTAGAATACTTGATAAGATCAATTTAGGGCTTTTGATTGGACTATGTCAGGGAGGCGTGACTCAGGTTGAGTCTTCACCCCCTTGCTGGGTCTGATATAAAGACTCACACAGACAGACATTGGAAAAAAGGGAACTGCCATGTTTGATTCTGCCACGTGAGAGAAAAGACTCCAGTTTTGCCCACAGCTGAGCTGCAAGGAGGGAACTTAAGAGACAGGCCCTGTGTCTGGTTGCTCACAGCAGAGCTCCAAGAGATGGTAGATTCTGGAGGGGAAGTCAGAGACCTCCACAGAGATCGGCAGCCATCTTGCTCCACCACACGGCAACAATGCCAGGATCAACAGTAGCTGACTTGGGTGAGAAAGTATCTCTACTGATGCCTCAATTTGGACATTTCATGGCCTTGGAATGATAAGCCTTTACCCCAAATAAGTCCCCATTATAAAAGCCAACATATTTCTGGTGCTTTGCATTGGCAGCCCTTTGGCAAACTAAAACACACATGAAATTGACCAATACCACATACAATGAAGTTATTGCTTATTTTCATTTCAACGGATTATAGTTGTTCATGGTCTTGCCAAGAGCCCTGTGAGCCACTAATGTTTTCTCCCATCAGGATCCAGGATTGAATACTGTGCTCCCTGCCTTTACTGAGGAACTGGCACCAAAAGCCATGGCTGTGCAGCTCCTGTACCAGCTCCCACGAAGACATTGTTCAACATGTCACCCAATATCCTTTAAATGGAGAAACCAAACTATAAATTCAGCTGAGAGTTTAGTGCCAGGAACAAGCATGTCTTTTAAAGAACTGAAAGTGTCTGGCAAATATAGATGTTTACTAGATTTACTGAGGAATAAATGAGTAGGAGTTTGCCAGGTTCAGGGTGAGGAAAGGGAGAACATGACTTCTTTTTAAAAATCAAATACCATATAATATATTATGTTTTCCACTTTGCCTCGGTTGCTCTGTTTGATGCAGTAACTATTTATTCCAGTCTCAATTATTGGCCTCCTTCCAAGAGGGCTTTTATTACATTTATTTACATGTGTTTGTGATATTCACTTACAGAAATGTAATCCTGACAATGCCCTTCTTCCATGGGGCAATGATTTTCTCTATTTTACATCTGAAGCAATTGAGGAACAGAGAGGCCATGCAACTTGCCCCGGGTCCTGAAGATGGTGAATGGTAGAGCTGGCAGCCATCCTCAAGCAATCCAACTCCAGTGCGGCTTTAAACACTGCACATTCTGCTCCCTCATCCCGGCCAGCATTTATCGTGAAAGGGCACGGCCTGCAGCATCTCATTTATTCCGCTCAGAAACCACTTTACTCATGAGACCACAGAGAGGCTAGCCTACCCACCCAAGGTCACACAGCTGCAAAGTGGCAAAGCAGGGCCTCTAACCTAGGTCTATTTAACTCTCAAAGCCCACAAGCACTATGCCAAACTGCTACTGCACTAAATGTCTTTCTAACCCTCTGCTTTACTCTTATCATCCTGAAGGTGCTATTTGAAAATAAAACAGACATTAGCTCTAATATAAAAATCAAATGTGAAACTATCTGCAAATGAAAAGTATGGTCAAGATTTATACATTTTTTCCTCTCTGACCATGATGGTTAGTAACATCCCTTGGAAATTTTTAATAGAATTCATGGTTGAGGAACAGAAGATCTTGTGTGAAAAAGGGGCCTAAATAATGAATGAAGCCACAAAAGCCCTTATACATATTCATCTTTACTAAAATTAAACCAATACAGACACTACACTAAATAGACTAGCTGTGCCATTTCCCCATCTTTGGTTACTTATCCAGATGCCTGTTGTGCTCACAACTCATTTGCTAGGAAAACACAGCAGCTGCAACGGGACTGGGATAATTTTCACTTCAAATAAACTCATTGTGAAATTTTTGGCAATGTGGAGTAATATACAAATATATGCATGAGACCTAGTATTTCTCTTACAGGGTGAATTTGTATTCATGGAGGGATTGCTACATCAATAAGTCCTGGCCACATATGTGAACTGATAAGTGACACGCTTGCCAACACTGCTATCTGCTTCCTGGAGGGGAAAACAATTGCAAGGAAGAGAAACAGGAAAGCTCTGCCTTGCTCTGGGCTCACTTTTCAGGTCTAAGGTGTTGCACCCTGAATCTAACTGATCCTAAGTTCTCAGGACAAACTATTTCATCAGCATCCACAGACCACATAAAGGTGTGTCCTGAAGAGCCAACTCCTTTTAAGTATAGAGCACTCCAAATTGGTTCAAGAAAACCTCCGGGTTCCGAGCTACTGAAAGACTTACATGATACAGAATCAATGAGGTGGCTTGGTTGCTGGAAAAGCCAGGCATCTCAGTGTGACTTTGCTGTCGCTGGTTGGGTTCTTAACCCAGCCCACTCTGCAACAGGGTGTAGTGTATAGGGTGTGCCTTGGGAGTGCCTCTGGGATCAACACCTGTGGAAGGCAAGAGACTGAAGCAGGAGTAGGCAGAGGGAGATGTTCAGCTGTGTTGCAAGCCCAGCGGCCTCAACCGAACCTCTCCCGGCCACCCAGGAACTCTGGAGCTGAATTGGTCTGTCAGAATTGTCCAGCCTTGGGCCGAAATGGCCAGGCCACCCAGTATGGGATGTGGGCTGTCCTTGAAAGGGCACCACCTTGCGGGAAACATCTCTCAGCAATGAGGTAATCCCTGAAGGAGTCAGCAGCTATCTGCTAATTGCACTCCCACCAGCAAGGGCAGCAAGCCCTCCCTGGAAGGGGATCTTGGTGGCATATCTCCACATCTATCAGAGGTACCTATGAGGCAATCTTTCACTCAGTTACACAACTACCGTTACAATTCTTTACGGGGAACTCCCTAAAGGGAATAGAGAAAAGCTTCTGATATCTCTTATTACCAACTTCCTTCAGCATAGCAGAGCCTTTCCAAGATGCAGGAATCTCTTTGGGGCCCTCTGAATGCTCCTGCCTGGCTTAGTAGGGAGTTTGGGTGATATTTTAACTGGAATGAGGACAAATCATGCTCAATGAAGCAACACCTGTTCCAAACCAGGGAAAGGAGAGAAGTTGTCACAATTTGTGGAAAATAATTTGAATAATATTTGAAAATTTAGATAAAATTTAATTTCCCAAACTGGGAGAAATTAAACCAAAGTATTCCTTTGTGGGTTGATAAATATATGGGTGAAAGATGGGGCCAATGACATTAGATTTTTTTTTTTAATCCCTTAGAAAGTGTGTTGTATGGAGATCAAACTCCCATGTACCCATCACTCTGATTCAGTAAGTATCAACACAAGGCCAATCTTGTTTCATTTGTATTTTCAGTCACTGCTCCCCCACTGAATTATTCTGGAGTAAATCTGAAACTTCATAATATTTTATCTGTAGTTATTTCAGTATATACCTCTGAAATATAAAGAACTTAAAAGTCCACAATATTATTAAAATTTCTAAAATATTAACAATAACTTCTTAAAGTTATCACATACCCTTTCAGTAATCACAGTTTCTACTATTCTCCTAAAAAATTTTTTTTGACAGGAGAGCATGTGTAGTTCAGTGGTTGAGTGCCTGCCTTCCATGTAAAAGGTCCCGGGTTCAATCCTTGGTGCCTCCTATTTATATAGTTTATTAGAACCAGGATCCAGATAAGACCTAAGCATTGAAATTGATTGTCTCTTAATTTCCTTTAATTAATTAGTTCTTCTTTAATCTCCTTTCCTCTCTATTTTTTTATTCCTTGCAACTTTTTGTTGTTGAAGAAACCAAGTTGTTTGTCCTACAAAATGTTCCCACAACCTGGATTTTGCTGATTGTGTCCCATGGTGTCATTTAAACATGTTCCCCTTTGCCTGATAGTTTCTGTAACTGATAAAGGGCCTTGAACAGATTCAGGTTTGACGATTTTCTTTTATTGGCAAGACTACTTTATAGTTGTTGTTATGGGTTGAATAACCCCCCCCCCCCACCCAAAGATATGTTGAAGTCCTATCCCCATTCCCTTAGAATGGGACCCTTTTTTGAAAGAGGGTTGTTAACAGATGGATTTGGACAAGCTAAAATGAGGTGGGCCCCTAATCCAAGATGACTGCTTATCTCATCAGAGGCAGAGAGGAGACGCCAACAGACAGAGAAATAGCCATGTGATGATGAAAGCAGAGACTGAGTTACCCCACAAGCCAAGGACCGGCCACTGCCAGAAGCCACTGCGTGGAACCGATTTTCCTCCCCAGACTTCAGAGGGCCAGATATGGCCCTTCTCATATCTTGATTTTGGACACGTGGCCTCCAGAGCTGTGAGACAGTACATTCCTTCCGTTTAAAACCATCCACATTTGTAGCACTTTATTGCAGCAGCCCTAGGAAGCTCAGCAGTGGTGTTGTATATTTCTGTCATGGGGTTTGTAATATCTAGTTGTCTACTTGTGATGTTGGCAGCTGTTGATGACCATTACTTACATACGTATGTCACTAGGAGTTGCATAGTGCTGGGCCTCTGATTCTAGCATTCCTTTTTACAGTAGCTGAGATAGTTCTATTAAGAGAAACTTCTCCATCAACAATTTGTACAATTAAAATAGCTATATATTCAATGCAGTATGTTTGTTTGTTTTTTAGTATGTTTGATTTAAGAATGGTAGGAAAAATTCTTGATTCTTGTCCATAATTTACCATTTTTCAAAGAATTAAGATGTTTCCCTTGCATCTTCCAAAATAATCAAAGTAGTCAAATACCTGTGTTTTAAAGTCAGTTGGAATAGTTTTCCTCTGCATGGTTATGCCTCAGACTTTACAATGTTAGATTCAATTGCTTAATTTCTCTTTTATTTTCTTCAAATTTAGCAAGGTAGAGAAAGGTGTGTAGGGCAGGGGTTCTTAACAAGGAGTCCATGAGCTTGAATTTAAATTCAAAAAAACGTTATTCTTGTGGGGACTTGTTGGTGTGGGTATGATATATTTATTAAATAACATACAGAATAGTGTGGACTTAGTAAGGGGTCCATGATTTTCACCTGACTGGCAAAGGGGTCCGTGAAACAAAAAAGGTTAAGAACTCCTGGTGTAGAATATGCTACCATTTATCTAAGAAAAAAGGTATTTGCTCATATAACACAAATTGGAAGCCTACAACATTTAAAAAATGTTACCAAATGGGGAAAGGATAAAATAGCATGGAGGAGAGAGGGATAAAGACTACACATTTTATAGACGTGACTTTAGAACCATGTTCATGTTTTACATAATTATAAAACAGAATTAAATTAAGTAAAAAGCAATCCCTATAACTCAAAAAGTTTGCTTGTGCCATTTCAGAAGTGGGAGGCACTGAGGAAGTTATTTAATTCCAGTAGGACTCTATGTCCTCTCTAAAGTTGGAATAATTACAGTGAATCCCTTGGTGGGTTACTATGAAGACTAAATGAGATAATGTGCCGTAGGTATACTTAACACAGCGCCTAGCACAAAGCAAGTGTCCAAAATATATTAACTATTATTAGTAACCCTAAAACTTGGAACAGAAAAATTTGTAAGTATCCATTTTACATAAGGAGTCCCCCTGAGGTCCTTCTAAATACTGAGATTCCCCAGGATATTTCAATAAGATTTCATTTGCTAACATTTAGGTTTTCAGAAATGGGTCTACTATAATCTTGAGAAGGGAATGCTGCTCTCTACAAGCCCATGACAGACAGTCTGACGAGGACTGGAACTTGGAGATGGCATTAATTCTACCCCACTCCATTGAAGGGAAGGCAGTGTTCACTGGTTGCAGAGGAGCTGCCCTTCTTGAGTGGGAAAGGAGCTTCTAAAACTCCAACACAGCAGAGTAGGGCTTTCCTTGATGGAGAAAGTGAGACTTGGCTGGGCCAAGTCCCTTGTTGGGAAGAAAGCCCCTTCCTGCCAGAGGCCTCTGAAATAGCAAGTGGCCTTTGCACCAACTTCCCCAAACTCAGCGACTGATAGGCCGTGCTGAGAGATGGCAAAATCCCAGACTGTGAGTGCCAACCCCAGGAGGTGGAGGCGGACTTTCTCCCCCAGAATGGTAAAAGGAGCCTATTCACAGGAGTGGATCCAGGAATTGTGTGCGGCCTAGAGCTTATTAGGGAAGTGTCTTTAAGAAGTGATGGTGGGGGGAGCGGGTGTGGCTCAGTGGATAGAGCCCCCGTTTACCATATGGGAGGCCCGGGTTCGCGTCCCGAGGCCTCCTTGTGAGGGCAAGCTGGCTCGCGCAGCGCAGTGGGCTGATGCGGCAAGACCTCACAGCAAGGGGGAGATAAGCAGACACAGAGAAGACACGCAGCGAATGGACACAGCAGCACAAGCAGCAAGGGGGGGATAAATAA
>JAQZBX010041867.1:0-22190 GCA_029593785.1 Cabassous unicinctus | reverse complement strand
AAAAGGAAAGAAAAGTCACCTCACATTTGAATAAGATCTCATAGAAATGGTCTTTTTTTTTTTTAAGTCGGGCTGTCTTAGGCACTAGTTCTGTCCTATATAGAAGCGTCCTTGTCCACCCCCCTTAAGCGCACATGGCAATGCCCCTTAGCTACCCTCTGTAGGGTCTAGGCCTCCCTGGCTTAGAGGGACTCTAGCTAGCCTGAAGAGGTCTCTCCAGAGCCTCTGCACTAAGGTCTATCTGCACAATCCCACCATCCACAAAGCAAAACTTTCCCACTGTCAAAATCTTACACATTGGTCTGGTCCAGGCTGCAGGGCCTGGCAGGAAGAGTGCAGAACTGAAGACAGATGGGGCTTGGCCCCACTCCACTCCTTTCCTCTCTTTTTGCCCATGGCTGCCTGTGGGACTTTGGGTACATCACTTCACCCTCCCAGCCTTTGTTTCCCCCTGTTGAGTGGGAGTGAAAATCCTGTTGCAAGGCTCCCATGAGTTGATGGCTATAATCCTTCATAGACTATAAAGACTAATGCCCATGGCAGAAGAGCTCACCCAGGCTGGGCCCTTTCTTCCTCTTTTAAGTGGGCTTTGGGGCACTCATTTTTCTCTCCAACTATTCCTCAACTGCTTCCTGTCTGACTCTGGGATCTGTTTTCCTGCCTCCTCACCCCTCAGGCTGTCTGTTGTGGTGACTTGTGGCTGACAGGAACTGTGACCTTGGCCTTCTTGCCCCAGCCTCCCTTGCAAACAGGGGTTCCAGAGAGGAACCTTGGGGAACTCCTTTCACCAGAGTGGCCAGCAGCATTTCCTCTTCCCCTTTGCTTCCCTGGCACTGTGGTTAGAGCCTGAGGGCTGCCGCTGCCCAACAGAGACCACCATGGGATTGCTTCTTCCCACCCCACCCCAAGCCTAGCCCAGAGGGCATCTCCTGCCCTCTGCTGTGCTCATGATAGAGTCCACTCCAGGGCACCTCCCCTGCCGCCCCCACTGTGGCCACACTGGACCCTGGCCTGGGAACTCTTCCTGCCTGACTGCAGAGGCTTGGGCTCTCCCTTTGTTCAGGAAGGTCATGGCACAGGAAGGGTATTGCCTGTTTTATGAAGTGAACCAGACCTAACACTTCTCCCAGACTCATCCCCAGTCCTCAAAAGAAAGGGAGGCCCTCCTGGGAGGATGTCCCTTTCCCCCAGCCCCACTGTGTCAAGGTCAGAATTCTGCAGCAGGGAGGCTGGGCTGTGTCTGGAATGCTGTCTTCCCCTTTGGAGCCCTTCCCCAATGGAGCTCAGCTCTAGGGACTACTCAACCTGTGGCCCTTGGCCTTCAGCAGGCAAGGGTGTGGCCCTGTTCAGCTCCTCATCAAAGACCTTTTCCAAGGCGTTGCCTCAGAGAATGATAATCCCTTGCCCATTCTGCCTGCTGCAGCACTTTCTCATGCTTTACTGGCTTTCTGTACTCCTGGCTCTCCAACCCCACAGGGGAGCCTCCTGGAGCCCTGGGAAGCCCCTTGCAGTGAGGGCAGGGCCTCTTTGGGAACCTTAATGGACTGTAGGTGATCCTGAGCTCCCCAGGGGCAGGCAAGTATGGAAGGGGTTGTGATGATGAGGGGGCCAGTTCAGTGTGGTTCAGGGGGTGGTAGAAGGGCTTGTGGCTCCGGGCCAGAGTGCATCCCTTTGCCAAAGCCTGCCCAGACAAAGTGGCTTCCTTAAGGAGAGACCCTTATCCCACAGCAGCAGGAAACCTTCCTCTGGGGCAATTGCCTTCCACTCCCTTCCTCTCCCCACTTTCCAGGCTCCTATGACCAGCCTCTGTTGCTCTTCCTCCACCACCCTGGGCCTGTCTCTTTCCTGATTCTTGACTCTCTCTGACCCTTGGAAAGTTTTCTATTGCTTGCACTGGTCATCAGGAAAGCCAGGGCTTCTGTGCCCCCCTCCTTTGAGAGTTTCCAATGGGACTGTTTGAGGGAGTTTCCAGATGATAGAAGCTAGGTATGAGCCTGAGCCCTTGGGGCTTCTGTGACAGGCATTCTCCTGGGATGGAGGGGTGAAATGAAGTCACCATTTATTGAGCACATACTATGTCAAGTCCCATGCTAGGCATTCTTTTCTTTCCTTCCTTCTGATAAAATCCTCTCAAAAACTGCAGAATACCTATTATTTTTCCAACTTAAACAGCTGATGAAAAGTGATTGACTCAAGGTCAGTGCAACTGGTGTGTGGTAGAGCTGGATTCAAACCCATATCCATGTGCTCTTCCCACTACCTGATGTCCCCATCCCCCTTCATCCCAGGCCAGGCTGCTTCGTGTTGGGGGTGAGGGAGATGTCATTGGCCAATTCCTCTAGAAATGTCCCTGACCCCATTCCATAGGAGTGGTGCCCTTGCCTTTGCCCCCACCTTGAGGTCAAGGAGGATGTTCAGGGCAGCTGTTTTCAGAGCCTTATTCCAGCACCAAACCCAGGAGAGCCTGCTTCCCTGTGCAGCTTGAGAGGCCAGGGAAGGGGCATGTACACAGGGCTGGATCCCCTAGCCTGAGTGATGCAGGTAGGAGGTAGTGGGATCTTTCACTGTATGACTTAAATATTTTTTCCCCACTCTATGCCTCAGTTTCCCAATTTATGAAAGACTTGATAGTTTTTCAAACCGAGTTTTGGCAGTGTGTTTCTGATAAACACAGCTAGCATGAATCGAGAGCCCTAGCTCTGGGTCCTAAGCTACCCAAACACTTTCTCCCTCATCTCTCCCAGTCTGTTAGTTGGCGGGGAAAAGTGGTGACATTTTAGCAAAGGCTGGGATCAGGGCTCCCACCTAGTCCTGCGGCTGCTGCCCTGGTTGGTGAGCCTGCTAGCTCGGGATCAGGGTGAAAAGGGGAGAGGATTCCTGACCAAAACAAAGAGGGTGCCATTCTGACCTGCTCTTCACCTTCCTTCTGAGTTCTGCTGAGTTGTCTCCTCCTGAGATTGGCTGCCACATGGCTGCCTAAACACACCCCATGGAACTGCTCAGGTTGCGCCTCAGGGTCAGCTGTGACCTCCCTTCCCTGTGGCTGTAGCTGTGCAGCTCACTGTGCAGATCCCTCTCTGGTGACATCCCACAGGCCTTGCCCAACTTGTAGGTCCCGTTTTGATTCAGAAAATGGATCCTGTGGTAGACCTCAGGAATTCCTGTGTTGTCACTGGGCCAGGGAACGTGGTACCAAGGGGACTCCACCATCACCTGGCAGCAACATATCTAATCACAGGCACCACCATCCCCATAGTATCTGCATTGTAGCAACAGTAGGAAAGTCCTCTTTTATCCCCTCTTCTGATCTTAATGTGCTCCCTGAAGCACTGGCAGACAGGGGTGGGCAGCCTCTGGGTAGCTGCCTGAGTGGTTGCATGATACAGCCCTCCTTTTGACTTTCAGATCCGTCTGCGGTGCCAGAAGGGCATCCCGCCTTCTCTGCGGGGCCGTGCCTGGCAGTACCTGTCAGGAGGCAAAGTGAAGCTACAGCAGAACCCTGGGAAGTTTGATGTGAGTTCTCCTTCCCTTGCTTTCCCTTCCCATTCTTCCCACGTCTCTTGGCATCCTTCCCACGGCAGTGATCCTGTGTGCTCACCTAGACCTCGGCAGTGTGAGCAATCAATGGAACCACCAGCCAAGTGCCCGACTGCCCAGGCTCCAAAAGGCCATACTGACACAGTCTCCCTGTACCTGAGACTCCTGGGGGCCATCCTCCTTAGAGCCTCCAGCTCTGCGCAGGTCTCAGTGGAATGAATAGATTCACCACCCTGCATTCCAGCTCTTTCTCCTGACAACCATTCAGGTTTGCTTTCTTGGGCTCCATGGGCAGGGGACACTCAGACCACTTCCTTGGCTGCCTTGGGCCCTGTGCTCTGGGCCTCTGCGGGCTTGCCCAGCAGAACCATGGGACCCTCAGCACTTCCTGGCCTTCCATCCTCCACTCTTTCTCTTTCCTCCCCGAAGCCCGGCCAGACAGGCTACTGCAGACTAGTTCACATGTATTGCTAATGAAAGCCAAATTTGTATCTTCAGGATCAGAACTAGTCAGTGACCAGCAAGGATGCCCTTTCTGCTGCCCCCTGCCCCATGGCTTACCAGGGCCATTCATTGGGCCTCTTGGTGCCCACTTGGGCTGGGCAGCTATTCCAACCTGCTCCTCTAGGGAACTATGGGATCTAATTGGCTTCCCTGGGGTTGTTACAGCTTACTGGACCAGACCTGCCCCAGGCCTCTGGGTTTCTTCAGACCCTTAGGACTGGTGACAGGCAGACAGACAGAGCTACTAGCCCCCAGCTATTTGTTGACATACTTCATGCTTCAGTGAACACTCCTGCCAAACCCATTCTCTGAGAGGGGTGTGTTAGGGCAGGGCAGAGCAGCCTGGAGTTTCTGCTGTTGACCTGGACTGGGGGAGAGCTGTTTGCTGACGGTATTTGGCTGGGGAGTGGGGGTGGCAGATAGGCATCTGGTTGGGACAGTTTTGAATCAGGGTGATTGGACTGTCCTACAGAGCACCGACAACAGGCCCCATTTGAGTGACCTCTTAACTACAGAGTCGTCTTCTATCAGTGGCTACATGTCCCCCATTTCAGGGGGCTGCCTCATGGGTAGAGGGGCAGGCTCAGGGGTGGGAGCCCCATGTAGGTCTATACCTGCATAGGCCTTTAGGAGCACACCTGGAAGGATCTGCCTGGGGGTGACCTGGAGAACCCGACAATGATGTGAGCCCAGAGGCACAGATACATTGAAGGGACTTTTCCCCATGCTACACCCATCAGGCTCCCTGTTCATCACCATAGACCTAGGCAGCCAACCCCAAGCCTTAGGAGTCAGGGCAGGTTCTGCAGCCCCTGGTGGCTCCATCTTTTCCTGTACTTGCTGTTTCTTCCTTCAACCTTGGGCAGGGCAAGACCTTCCTGGTTGTTTTCTTACCTGGTTTTCTTCTCTGGCTTCCCCTGATGATGGTGCCAGCACCTGTCAGGCTTTCACCAAGGCTGCAGGCCCAGGCAGGTGACTGCAGTCATTGGTTTGTCTGCCAGCAGCCCATACCTCCCTTCAATTCCCAGAGCCCTTTCTCCCTGAAGCCCATCAGCTGCCCCTTATCATCAGCCCACGGGTGGTTGAGCACCCACCTTGGGCTGCTGAGGTACCAGGTGAACACATCCTTGGGAATGACTTTTTGAGTTCTTAGGTTCCCACCTCATAGGAACTACCAGGAGGTTGTGGGTCCCTCCTCCCTTTTCCAACAAAAGCAAATCTTTATTGCCCTGGGCTTGATTTGGGAGGTACACAGGACTTCCACAGGCCCCAACTTTGAAGGTGTACAGGGCTCTAGAACTTGTACACCCAGCCTCTTCTGCTGTGTGTGTGCTCAAGGGCCCTCATTGGAGGCTACCTGGCCCCTCCCAAACCCATCCAGTGAGCACTCTGTCAGCTTTTCCCTGCATACTCAATCTCTTTAGTCAAGTACACTAGTATTTTTTAGTTGAATGCTGGGACATCCCTACTGTGAGGGCACAAAAGGGAAGGGAGCGTGTTTGAAGTCACTGATGTGTTTGCTGAGAGCCTGGCCCTCTCCTGGAAGCCTTCCCTGATGCTGCCCCACCCTGCAGCTAACTTGTACTTAGTCTGCTTCTCTGCTCAGTCCTCTAGGTTGGGTTTTTGTTTTTACTTTTTTCTTTCTTTTTTTTTTTTTTTTAATTGAAGTATGAATTTACATAGAGTAAAATGCACAGATTCTAACTGTGTAGTTCAGTGAGTATTGGCAAGTAGCACAAAACCATGTAACCAACACTTAAATCAACATATTAATAGCTTTTTTGTTTTTAATAAGTGGTACTCATGGTAAAATATTCATGTAAATTCAAAGAAAAGAGTAGTTGAAACCCCAGCTCCCAGAGATGGATCTGAGGTTAATGGGTTGACAGATGTTCTTCCTGTTTGGAAGATCTGCGCTCTTTGCAGATCTCTCTCTCTCTCTCTCATACACACACACCTTCCTAAATCGTTGACAATAGCTCAATGCCCCTGCTATTTCCAGCTGCATGAGTGGGGAGGTGGGTAACTGAGGAGTTGGAATTGAGGACCTTGGAGTCAGACCTGGCTTCCAATGCTGGCTCTCCCAGTTTTCTAGCCTTAAGACCTTGAGCAAGTGAATTTTCTTTGACCCTGTTTCCTCTCTGTGCAAAGCGTATAATGATAGGTCCTGTCTTTGGGGGTCAAGGACTCAGTGAGGCCCAGAGTACTCTGGACTTAACATCAACACCTGGCTTAGTGCTGAGGTAGCAGGAGCTGGCTCGGGCTTTGAGGAGCAGCCTTCCATCTGAAGGGGGGACATAGTGCATCAAGAGGGTCCTGAGGGAAATGCCAGAGGTCATTTCCAGCTACAGCTGAGATGTACACACTGGCCCCATGGGTCTTTCTGGAGCCAGGATCACCCCTCACTCAGGCTTTCTAGGGCCCTTCTCGCTTGCCTCTTTGCCCCTGCCCAGGCTTGCTTACCTGTCCTCAGGAAGTCTGGGTCCCAGGATGGGATCAGATGGGTATTACCCCTGGAGGGGGTCTCCTCTAATAACTGGAACAGTGTATCTTGTCAGGAGTGGACCCCAGCCCTCCCCACCCCCTAATGTATGCCCTTGCTTCCAGGAGTTAGATATGTCCCCTGGGGACCCCAAGTGGCTGGACGTGATTGAGCGTGACCTGCACCGGCAGTTCCCTTTCCACGAGATGTTTGTGTCCCGGGGGGGCCATGGGTGAGTAGGCTGGGAACTTGTGGGCTGGCAGAGGGCTCTGGGCCCAGTCCTTCAGGGGGCAGAGGAGGTAAAATGAGTTTGGGGTATCTTAGGGGCCCAGAAACTGGGTGCCCAAAACTCCACTATTACGTTTCCCCTCTTTGATTTGAGTCTGGTAGTCCTCTTGGTGTTTCCTTTTGCCTCTGGAGCAACTTTCATCATTTGCTCCCCAGAGTGCTCGAGCTTGCCCAGCCTGATCCTCTTTGGAAACAGGTTTTGGTGGGGAGGAAGAGGGTTAACGGAGTTGGGTAGGTGGAGGTATGCAGGAGGAGGGCAATGTGGCAGGCAAGGGGACCAAGACAGTCAACTGGGACGGTGAGAAGCCCATACATTCACCCCTCCCCAAAACACAGGGCATCTTGCCTGGCCCTGCCCCCTGCTTCTCTTTGAACCTCTGCCCTCACTTGTCAAATGGGGGCACCCCTCCCCGCCTCCCCCATCCATGTGATCACAGCCAGTGTGCTGCAGTGAGAGACCAACCCCTTGGTGACCATGAGAAGGTCACCTCCCCTCTCCAGGGAGGTACAGATTCTGAGACAGGCCTGGCCACTGGGGCACAAGTGAGGGCAGTGAGTGGCAGAGTCACACCTGTCACCCCTCCCCGCTCGGTCTCTCCACAGCCAGCAGGACCTGTTCCGTGTGCTTAAGGCCTATACGCTGTACCGACCTGAGGAAGGCTACTGCCAGGCCCAAGCACCCATTGCCGCCGTGCTGCTCATGCACATGCCTGCTGAGGTACCACCAGGCCCCTGGGCAGCCAGGCGGGGAGCATCCAACAGCAAGGCCTCACCTGTCTCTCTCACCCACAGCAAGCCTTCTGGTGCCTTGTGCAGATCTGTGAGAAGTACCTGCCTGGCTATTACAGTGAGAAACTGGTGAGTGTTTGCATGGCCCAGGACTTACACCAGGCTGGATGCCCTCTGGCCTCCTCCATAGGCCCTTCTTTCCACAGCCACTCCTGTGCCAGGTGAAAACCTTCCCAGCCTTGTGTCACTTTCAGGCTGAAGTCCCAAGGCCTTCCAGGGTCGGGGCTCCCAGGCTCCAGCTTCATCGGTTCCACACTCTCCTTCATCTCTGCCTCCGGTCACTCTGGCCACACAGGCAAGATTGCAGTTCCTCCCGCACACCAAGTTCCCAAGTTCCTTCCTGCCTCAAGGCCTTGGCATGGGCTGTTTCCTCTGCCTGGAACCTCCTTTTCCCCCTCCTCCTCCTCCTCCTCACCCTGATAACTCCACCTTTCCCTCGACTTTCAGTCCTCAGGGAGCTTCCCTTGACCCCTGGCTGGGACCCTCCAGCACATGCTTGCCCAGCAGCATTTCTGGTCTTGCCTTATTCTGGGCACTTAGCCCCGTTCTCTCCCCACCCCCAGTCTTTTTGCTCATGTGATTCATGTGTGCCTTTCCCATTTCCATGGGTGGGGGGAGGGCAGCTGTGTCTGGTTTGCTCATCCTAGCGTCCCCAGCATCCAGCAGGAGGCGGGCATCCTGCAGGCAAGCAGTAAAAGCCAGAGGCATGAGCAGTCCTTGCCCTGGCTGCTACGGCCCACAGTCACGGCCTATGGCCTCTCTGTCCCCCCAGGAGGCGATCCAGCTGGATGGGGAGATCCTTTTCTCACTGCTGCAGAAAGTGTCGCCCATGGCCCACAAGCACCTCAGCCGACAGAAGATCGACCCGCTGCTCTACATGACAGAGTGGTTCATGTGTGCCTTCTCCCGCACCCTGCCCTGGAGCTCCGTGCTGCGTGTCTGGGACATGTTTTTCTGTGAAGGTATCGGGCTGGGCTAGGGGGAGCATCCCTGCCCCCATCCCAACCCACAGTGGGAAGCCTCAGTTTCCAGGCTGAAGATGCCTTGTGCTCATCCACCTACCCACCCTGTAGGAGTCAAGATCATCTTCCGGGTGGGGCTGGTGCTGCTGAAGCACGCGCTGGGGTCTCCTGAGAAGCTCAAAGCCTGCCAGGGCCAGTATGAGACAATTGAGCGGCTGCGGAGCCTCAGCCCCAAGATCATGCAGGAGACCTTCCTGGTCCAGGAGGTGCGGCCCTTACCTTTCCCTCCCCCGGGAGTGGGGGTACGGGGGCAGTGCTTTGGGGGAGCCTGGCAACCCTCTGCCTCTTCGGGCAGGTCACCCATGCCAGGAATGGTGCTCAGCACCTCTCTGAATGAGGAGAGGGGTATGGAGAGGCCGAGGAAGTGGTTGGTGGTTATTCTGAACCTCGGGAATGAAGAATAGGAAGCTATGGCCCACAATCCCCCATCTTCCTCCCTGGTACCGCACTCAAAGCATTGGCCTGTGTTTTAGTTTGTGGGGTTTTGTCCCTCAGGGCCTGCAATGAGGTAGATAATAGCTGTGTGGCTGGCTTCTCTGTGAGGCCAGGACCAGGCTGGGCAGAGCTGACCTCATGTGCAGGGCAGAGACAGAAAAGCAGCCTCACATTTTTGCACTCATCTCTCCCAATAGCTGGTGAGGTGAGGGCTGTGGCATTATCAGGGGCAGGACTGCAAAGTGATGCCCCCAAAGTCACCCAGCCAGAGGTGGTAGATCTGAAATTTGAGCCTAGGTGGCCAGGCTGATCTGGACAGTAAAGGGGACATGTTGGCAGAGAGCAGGTGTGCCTTGGCTGAGCCCTTACCCCGCCAGCCCCCATGGAGTCAGAGAAGTGGAGTCACGAGTTGGGCAGCATTCTCTTCTGTGGCAGTGGGTCTCGAGTGCCTGCTCACCTGGCACTCAGCTCTGGGACTTGTGACAACTGCAGGGACCAGACCCTATCCTTCCTGGGGTCATCCTTAATGGCCAGGGCTGGGAATGCTGAGAGCGAGCCCAGGCCCAGGTGGGGAGGCAGAGGGGAAGAGTCTACTCCCTGGTGACCACCTGCCTATCCTTGCCCCACAGGTGGTAGAGTTGCCTGTGACCGAGCGCCAGATTGAGCGGGAGCACCTCATCCAGCTGCGGCGCTGGCAGGAGACTCGTGGTGAGCTGCAGGGCTGCTCCCTGCCCAGGCTGCATGGTGCCAAGGCCATATTGGAGGCGGAGCCAGGCCCCCGGCCGGCCCTGCAGCCCTCACCGTCCATTCGCCTGCCCCTGGATGCCCCCCTCCCTGGCTCCAAAACCAAGCCCAAGCCTCTCAAGCAGGTCCAGAAGGAGCAACGGAAGCAGGCGAAGGCAAGTGGGCAACTGAACAAGCCCCCGGCCCCAAATGAAGCTGAGGTGGCGGCCGCTGCAGGAGATGCATGTCCCCAACAGGACATGCCCCCAAAGGACCTGGCCCCCCAGGACTTGGCCCACCACCACTCCCAGGAGAGCCTGACATCCCAGGAGAGTGAGGACACCTACTTGTAACCCTGTAGCCTGGCCTCCGGGGTAGGGTCTCCTCACACCTACATGGTTCATGGACCGACACTCCAGGACCTGCCCACCCTTGGAGGCCCAACTTCCCGGCCACTGGGCCGCATGGAGTCTGGCTGGCCCAGCACAGAGTCTGCCTGAGCTTTGTTATTTATTTTCTCCAGAGTAGAGCTCGGGATGGTCCAGCCAGGGCAGACCTAAGTGAGGGCTGAGTGGGTGAGGCCTACTCAGTCCTCTCCTCCTGGGGGATGCTGGGGCCCTGGCTTGAGGGGAGAGGGTGGGCTGAAGGGTGGGGTCCTCTTTGTGTAAAATAGGAACATGGTTTTGTACAGAAATAAACAGGCTTGTATAGAGAGCTGGTGTGCAGCTAGAGACCAGGAGTGGGTGCCAGCCTGGTGCCCAGCATCTCTGTTCCACACCCTACAGAGCTCACTTCCAGCCTAGCACCAGGGCCTCTATGACAGGCACCTTTGCCACAAGGGGTGCAAGTTCAGGGCCAGCTCCTGTTCTTGGGCCCCATAACCCCCCACCCCATCCCCTTGGCTGTGACTACCGGCTGCCATGGATGGAGGGACATGGGGGCTGGAGCCCAGGCTGGGGCAGAGCAGGGCCAGCTCCCCAACCATGGTCCCTTCCCATCACCGAGAGGGAGGGGGCACCTTAAGGAGGCAGCTTCAGGTTCTTTCTCCTCCAAGGCCTGGCCTGGATGTCATTTCAGAACCCAGTCGGATTCTGAGTACTCACTCTGAGCCAGGCACTGGTGCCTGGACTGGAGAACATGCATGCCCTCACATACTCAGGCCAGGCCTCCATCGGGGCAGGGGACTGAGGGGAGAAGTCTGGGTCCTTGATGAGAAGTTCAGGTCCTCAGTTGACGGAGCACCCACCATGTGCCAGGCTGGACAGGTCAGGTCACATGCCTGAATGGTTTCTCTTCACTGCCGCCTTTTCAGGTAACTTAGTATTATATCCATTTTACACATTAGGAAGCAGGATCTGAGTGGGAAAGGAACCTTCCCCCATGGAGAGAGAGCAGGGTCAGATTTGCACTCAGAGCCCCTCCACTGCCTCTTCTAACCAGGGTCCTAGGGTGACCTGCCTCTGCCGTTGGCCCAGGCAGTCTCTGCAGTCACAACCTGATGACTGGTGAGGGTGAGGGCAAGGACAGGGTGTCCCTGGGAGAGGTCCCCCTTCTGCTGAGGAAGCAGCTTTTCCAGTCAAACAATAGCGGCTGTTCCTGGCCATTGACCAGGCTGGGCCTGGTGGTGGCTGGGAGGGAGCTGGAGAAGGAGGGGTAGAGCCTCCCTGGGAGCTTTCAGGCATCACAGAGCCTTGGGCCTGGAACATCTAGTCCTGAAACAGCCAGGGATACTGAGGCCTAGGGAAGTCAAGGGTCACAGTCTATCAGAGCAGGCCACCCACTTCCTGCCTCCTACCCCTCACCCCTGTGGTTCCCCACCCCATCTGTACCTGCCTTTGATGAGATGGGGGCTTCCCAGCCTTTGAGCAACACCCCTCCTCCCCCCAGCCCTCCAGGGGACAGGCCAGGATATGGCAGCTGCACAGTGTTCCACAGGAACTGGCTGTTCTGGAGAGTCCGGGGAGGGAGAGCTTAGCTCTGTTTCCATCTGCCTACACTGGAGGCTCCAGAAAAGGCAGGAGGCCTGCTGAGAACTGCTGAGCCCCAGTCAGGCCTGAGGCCTGTTTTAACCTACTTGGTTCAAAGCCTTTTTAGAGTGATTCTGAGACTGCTCAGATCTGAGGCCTGAGGATGCTCAGCCCTGTCCCAAGGCTAGCCTAGGCATGCTGATGCCTGCTCAGCCTTGATGTCTTACCTCTGAGGAGGTGTGAGCAGAACCCAGTCCTAAGGTTGAAATGAGTCCAGGTTGGCCCTAACAAGCCTCAGATCTGTGGTATTGGAGGGGCCTCCTTGGACTTGATGCCAGTTTAGATGTGCTCAGGCCAGCTGGGCTCTGTTATTGAGCACAGGCTTTGGGAGGCCTCAGCAGGGCTCAGGTCTCAGACCTGAGTGCTCAGTGGGTCTGACCCCGGAAGTCTGAGCCTTGGCCACTGCTGGCCCAACACTTCTGGACTTGGCTCATCTTGAAGGGCCTGAAGCCTTAGGCCTGGGTCACTTTCAACCCCCTACCCCATAGCATGTTGCTCAGACAGGTGGCTGCGCTCTTCCCTGTGACCCTGATGGGGAACATTCTGCTCTGAAAGTTGGGTGAGAGAAACAGGTGTGGGGGTCTCCCAGGAAAGTCCAGCTTTCTCCTTGTCAGCCCACTCACCAGGCTCAGGAAATAGGGAGGGGTATTTATCAATAACGATCCTAAGCAACCCTTGCTGGGGGGGGATGGGGGACTTCTGTCACCCCCATCCAGGTGAAAGAAGACCCAGACGTTTTTTGGAGGGAGGGAGTCACGGGGTCACGCCCCTGTCCTTCCACGTCCCAGACGAACCCCCGTTTGCCGCAATAACTGCAGCCACAAGACCCATTTTCAGGCTCCAAGGGTAGGAACGACCCCACTCCCCAGACGCTCCCCACCTTGGCCAGGCCGGCATCTGGCAGAAAAGGCGGGGTCCGGGAAGGGGGCGCGGCGGGGGCGGGGCCTGGCGGGTACGGAGGGGTGGGGTGAACCAGTCAGCCCCGAGCCAACGGCAAGGGGGCGGAGCCAGCCGGGGTGGGACCAGGCAGGATGGAAGGAGCCGGGTGGGATCCCGGCGTGCAGGGGGCGTGGCCACCGCCGATAGGTCACGCACCCAGCGGGGCGTGGCCGCCAGGGAGCGGGGCGGGGCGAGTCCGCGGGGCAGCGAGCGGCGTGGAAGCCGCTGCTTCTAAGTCCCCCCGCGCTGCCTCCGCCGCCCCCTCCTCGTATCCCGGGCGCAGCCTGGGTCTGGCTGGCGGCGGGGTGGGATCCGCGCTGGCCGTGATGGAGCTGCACATCCTAGAGCACCGGGTGCGGGTGCTGAGCCTTGCCCGTCCCGGTCTCTGGCTCTACACGCACCCGCTCATCAAGCTGCTGTTCCTGCCCCGCCGCAGCCGGTGCGCACCTGGGTTCCGGGACTCCGCGGGGCGGAGGGGCTTTGCTCTCGCTCCGGCCCAGGGCATGAGGATCCCCGCGGGGCGGGCGGGAGCAGCGGAGAGAGCCCTCCCTCTCCGGCCGTCATCCGGCGCGGGCCTACCCTCCCCAGGACCGCCGCCTATCCGGCCACGCGAGGCCCGCTCCCAGGGCCAGGCAAGGCGCAAACAGCCCGTGGTGGGCGATGCTCAACTCCGGTGGGGGCAAATGGGGAGATTCCTTGGCGACTGCGGGGAGCTTCTTCCAGGCACCTCGTATCAGGTCAAAGGGGTCGTCCTACGCACCAAGGTCCGGCCCCCTCCCCCGGGGGGCTGCCTCTTGGACCGGAGCCTGTCCTTCCTCCTGAAATGAGGGCGGGGGCAGTGAGTGAAGCTGCCGGGGAGGGGGTCCTGGGGAAGCCGGGGGGCGTACAATAGTATGCGATCTCGAGATGGCGCCCACACCCTACTGCCCTGGCAAGGAAACTGAGGCCGGAGGGGGACGCCCGGCGGTGGTCTGTTCCGGGCGGATAGAGCCAAGTCCACCGGGAGCTCGCCGCTCCAGGCTGAAAGCGCCCCCCCACCCACCCCTCATCCCCCAACCAGGTGCAAGTTCTTCAGCCTGACTGAGACCCCCGAGGATTACACGCTCATGGTGGACGAAGAGGGCTTCAAAGGTGGGGGCTGGACCGGGGAGGGGAAACACGGGAAGGGGCTCGTGGCGCTCCCCTCTTTGCAGGGTTCTCACCGGGAGCTGGGGTCTTGAAGGTAGATGGATCTGAGTTCGAATTCGGCCTCACCGCTCACCTCACTGGCTGCGTGCCCCCTGAGCACGTCATTTCCCCTCTCTGAGCCTGTTTCCTGTTAGGTAAAATAGGTATAGTTATGGTTCTGGGCTTTATAAACTGGGCTGTGTGTGAGGAGCACTTAGCAGCCTCAGCCCAGCAGCGGCAGTGGGGCCTCAGTTACAATTCTGGGCAAGAATCTGGGGTTATTGCAACTGTTATAACCTCTCTCCTGGACTTCTCTCCCTGGTGCAGGTCGCCCCCTCCCCCACTGGTCTGGGAACTACAGGAGCCTGAGGGTTGGGGAAGGAATGCAGGAGCAGGCAGCCATCCCAGGGCGGGTCCTGGGGGCCTCTTGACTTGGGCAATCAGCAGCCACCCCGGCCCGGCCCCTGCTCTGGACTGGCCAGCAGCCTGGTCCCTCCCAGGGCCCTCGAGCTGATGATGTCTGGCTCTCACTCTTGCTTGCCTGGCCCATCCTCACAGGCTTGGAATCTCCTAGGGCCAGCCAACTGGAACTTGGCCCATCTTCCACTGCTGGGCTTCAGGCCTTAGTTTCCCTGTTTGTAATGCAAGGAAGACGGGGTCTGCTAAGGGGCAGGGGCTTTCCCTGGGCCAGCTTGATCTGCTGGTGCCCCCTGGTGGTGCCAGGTGGTATAAAGCCTCTGCTAACCCACAGAGCACACCTCCTCATGGTGTTGGTACTGATATCCCCTTTTACAGATGAGGAAACTGAGGCACAGAGAGGTTAAATCTCTAGTCCCAGGTCACACAGCAAGCAAATGGTGAAGCTGGGATTTGAACCCAGGTCTGTCTGAATCTGGAGCTCTGATTTTAACTGGGAAGTTCTAATCCCCAGTAGGCCAGCATCTGAAATACTTCTCAGTCGTGGCATATATGCAGATTCAAGTGCAGCACTTGGGGAGTGGGGGCAGCCCCCGTCTCCAGACCTGCCCTTACCTTGGCAGGGCTCTCCAAGGCATGGACAGGGAAACTGAGGCCCTGACTGGGCATGTGCCCCCTGCCCGCAGAGCTGCCCCCATCTGAATTCCTACAAGTAGCTGAAGCCACATGGCTAGTGCTGAACGTCTCGTCTCACAGCAACGCAGCCACAGCGGTACAGGCCGCCGGGGTCACCAAGATCGCCCGCTCGGTCATTGCGCCGCTGGCTGAGCACCATGTGTCCGTGCTAATGCTGTCCACTTACCAGACGGACTTCATCCTGGTGAGTTTCCCACAGGTGCCAGTGGCCGGCAGGGTGGGCATGGGTGCCCAGGGACTCCCATGATGTGCCACCTCCCTGCGACCCAGGTACGGGAGCAGGACCTGTCTGTGGTGATCCACACGCTGGCCCAGGAGTTCGACATTTACCGCGAAGTGGGCGGGGAGCCGGTTCCTGTAGCCGGGGATGATTCCAGCAATGGCTTTCCCCGTGCCCAGCATGGTGAGGGCTTGAGGGTCACCCCCTGACACCCAAACCCTTCCCGGGCCCCTTCCCTTATGCAGGTGGGTCTGTGAGCCTGGGGAGACCAGCAGGCACTGTCTCCCTCACCAGATGGGGACACTGAAGCCCAGGGAATCCAGGCCTGTGCCTGGAAAGCACGACTCCATGCCAGGCCAAGCCACTCCCTGATTGGCCACCAGGGGGCGCCCGAGCCCACTGACACCTGTTCACTGTGGCTTGGTGTCTCTCAGCAGGGCCCAGCCCCACCGTGCATCCTGTCCAGAGCCCGCAGAACCGCTTCTGTGTCCTCACGCTGGACCCTGAGACACTGCCAGCCATCGCCACCACACTCATCGACGTCCTCTTCTATTCACACGGGTGGGCCCCCAGCTGCCTTCGTCCTCAAACCACTGCTCCTATGCCCCATCCCACCACCTTCCGCCCGCCCCTCAGTGCTGCCACTCTGTACTCTGTTCTGTATGGTGGGATTCCAGCAGCCTGTGACACCCATGTGCCCTCACTGATGTTTAGGGGATCCCTGTAGCTGGAGCCCTCTCCCACCATGACATCAGAGCCCCTGGGGTCCTTTGTCTCTGGCACACGCAGGGCTCGTCATCCTCCCCCACCCCCACCTGCACCTTTTGGAGATCAGGGCTGTTGGACAGGAGAACAAAGTAGCCCAGATACAGGAGGGCCTGCTCAGGGCCACCTGGTGCCAGCCCCTTCCCGGGACTCGGGTTTGGGAGGGGTCAGGAGCGGGCTGGGTACCCAGCAGAGCCCCTGAGCCTCCTGTTCCTCTCCAGTGCCCCCAAGGAGGCAGCCTCTGGCGGCCCCGAACCCAGCTCCATCCCCTTCTTTGCCTTCTCCCTCATTGAGGGCTATATCTCCATCGTCATGGACGCTGAGACACAGAAAAAGTACGTGACCCCCACCCCTGGGTGGGCCACAGACCCCGGGGAGGGAGGGGGTGGGGTGTTGGACTCTGGAGTCACCAGACTGACCTGCCCCAGGGGCCAGGGGCTCAGAGCAGCCAGGGCGGGGATGGGGTGGGGTGCCCTGCCCACCACCCACCTGCCTCCCCAGGTTCCCCAGTGACCTCCTGCTGACCAGCTCCTCGGGGGAGCTCTGGAGGATGGTTCGCATTGGTGGACAGCCCCTGGGCTTCGGTGAGGGCTGCTCCGGGCTTGTTGGGGGGTTGGGAGGGGCCTGTGGGGGGAGCTGGGCGACTCACGGATGCCCCTCTGCAACCCGCAGATGAATGCGGGATTGTCGCCCAGATCGCGGGTCCCCTGGCTGCGGCCGACATCTCTGCCTATTACATTAGCACCTTCAACTTTGACCACGCCCTGGTGAGCACCAGGGGCGGGGTGGAGGCGTGAGGGGAAGCATGGGAAGCCCTGGCCAGCACCAGCCCTGACCGCTCCCTCCCACCCACCTGCCTGCAGGTACCTGAGGACGGTATCGGCAGCGTCATCGAGATCCTCCAGCGAAGGCAGGAGGACCTGGGCTCGTGAGCCCCGAGGGGAGCAGGGCAGCTTCTGCTTTCCCTCCTCGCCCCCAGGCTTCCGGGGGCTTCTCTAAGCTATTTCCTTAACCTCTGGGGCGAGCACCCCCCCGTTCCTGCTGGGGGGAGCGGTGTCCCTCGTTCTACTCTATGCAAGTAAGGTGTGTGCGGGCACCGGCTCTCATGTGGACGTGTGTGTGCACCCACACGTGGAGTGGGCAGGTGCTGGCCCGACCGCGTGCCAGCCCACGCTGGGGAACACGGTGCTCGGGGCTCCCGCCTGGAAGCCCCCAACCCATTATCACTACCTGCTCAGCCTCGGCGTCTGCACGGTCCCTGCCCGAGGCCTGCGCCACCCCCGTCTCAGGCCTGTGGCTTGCTGCACCTCTGGGCAGGGCCCCAGGTCTCCGTTCTGCCTCTGGCTGAGTGGCCTTCCCTCTCACCAGGTGACTTCTGACAGTGTTGCCTCCACCTGGGGCCTTAAGAAAAGTATTTTTACACCTCTCTCTTTCTCTTCTTTTTTATCGACTTGTTAATAAAGGACCTTGTAATGACTGGGCTGGTGGCCGTCCTTGGGGCTCCTCTTCAGGGTTGGACGTGCCTGGCCTCACTCGGTCTTCAGCGCAGCTCCAGGAAGCAGTACGATGCCTTCGCCATTTTCCAGATGAGGAAATGAAGCGTTGAGAGGTGAAACGGCTTAGCCAGGGTCACGCGGAGAGTGTAAGAATCCCTTGCAGGCCTGCCCAGCTCCGAAGCCCAGGCTCTTCATTCATTCCCTGCTGCTGCCTCTGGAATAACCCAGAAGATTCTGAACGTGGGTAGGGACTCCCTGACTCTCCTGCCTGGGGGGGGTCCCCCGGCCTCCACTGCCACCTTGAGTATGGCTGGCCTGCCACGGAGTCCCCTCGAGAAGGGCCTGAGAGCATCTCTCTTCCAGACGGCTGCCTGCTTTCTTTTGGGCTGCCGCCCGAGTTCTGGCAATCACCTCTCAAACAGCCATCCTTACTGGTCAAGAAATCATCCGTTCTCGCCACCAGTTCCCTCCAGGAGTGGTGGCAGGAGGGGGCCCAAGCAGCCAGGGTGAGGTGTAGGGCCAGCAGAACAGGACAGGGGTCTGGAGGCCACTCTGCCCTTGACAGCTGTGCACCTGGGTTTCCTATCACAGAGGGACTGCCTCCAAGCTCGAGGCTGGGATTCCGCTGTGGCCTGATGAGGCCCCACAGATGAGCCCGGGAGGTTATCAGGTGCCCTCAGCCCAGACCCGCCCGTGCTCGGGAAGGGAAGAAGGGTGTGACTTCGGCGTACTCGGAGGTTGTGGTGGGTCCCCAGAAAAGCCAGAATAGGGGCCAGCCTCTGGCAGCACGCCCGCCCTGCCTGAGAGCCTGGTTCTGGGGCCTTGGGCTGCAGATCCGAGGGGCCGACAGCAGAGCCCTGGCCCAGGTGAGTAAGCCGTGGGAAACTGTGGGACCCTGGGCTAGCCTCCCCTCGCCCCGGCCTCCGTTTCCCCATATGTGTGGAGACAGACCTAGGAGGCAGCTTCTTCAGGACCCTGTCACCCAAAGAAAGGGGCGCTTCCTTGGAGAGCATCCTTTGGTGGACTGTGGGAGCTTCTGGTTCCTTAACCTCGAGGTGTCTGGGGCCTAGCCAGGGTAGGGGGATGTCCTGGGTTTGAGGTAGGGGCTTCAGAACTGGGATTCTCAGAGCTGCCTGACCTGTAGCTAGGGACCTCCTGGCCCATGGAGGGGTGGCTGTCCATCTGTCTGTCTGCCTGGTTTGGACGTTCTCGTCATTCTCTCTCTCCAAGTGCAACTCATCAATGCCTCAGTCCTCGCCCGCTCCCCTCCTCCCGGCCTCAGCCAGTTCTCAGACCCCTGGCATGGCTGGGGGTCTTAGGCACACCCCTGCGGGCTGGTCTGACTTGCTGTGGGCACGAACATGTCTATGTGGAGGAGCTTTTAGCTCCCAGGGCACTGGGGTCACTGGGTCCCTCTCGGCCTTCAGCAGGTGGGGGTGGGGTAGGGGGGACCTGCTCTGGGAATGTCAGGGATACCCACCTGGGAGACCCTCAGCTGAGAAAGGTAGTGTCCAGGGGAATGACACTGAACCTCACGGTGCCCTGGGTCCAGTCAGGCAGGTGAGCTCTGAGCTGTCCCAGGTGAGGTCAGGGCTCATGGAAGCCCCTCCATGCCCTACCTTTTGCCCTGGAGGATCCCAGGGTAAAGGAAGTCATTGTGATCCGCCTGGGGCTGGGGCTGGGGCCCTGCAGCCACATCCTTGACCTCCAGGCCCCAGGAGCGCCACCCCCACCCCCTATCTGCTGTTCACATCAGCACAGCCTCACCGAGTCTAGTCCTCGTCAAGATGGGCACCTGATGCTTGGGGAGGGGAGGGGCCCTGCCCAGGCCCTCAGAGGGAGGGGAAGGTGGTCTCAGCCCTCTGACCCCCAGCCCCGTGTCAGGAACTCGGGTGGGGGGTGACGGGAGGTGAGGAAACCTTGGGCGGGAGAGCCAGCTTCTCGCTTGTCCCCTTTTTGATGGTCATGCCGACACAGAGGAAGTGACCTCGTCAGTCCTCCTCAAAGACACTTAAGCAGAAATTTAGGGTTTGAAGTCCCCAGCCTACCCCTGCCAGTCTGGGCCACCTGGCCCCAGACTTATCCACTTGCCCCAAAGCTGAGGTGGGAGAATAAAGTGGAATAAACTGCATGATCTCTTGACGTTCCTCCCAGCCCCAGGATCCTGCCTGGTGGAGAGGGCTCTAGTAGGATGCTAGAGAGCAGGGGCGAGCCGAGCTCACTGTGTGTGCTTCCCTCCGTGCCTCAGTGTCCTCATCTGTCACGCGAGAGTGGTAATGCTCTGTTAATTCATGTATTCAACACACACTATTTTATTATCCCCACTTTAAAGAAGGGGGGAAACAAAGTACAGAGAGGCAAAGTGACTTGCCCAAGGTCACACAGCATAGCAGAAGCAGAATTCGCAAAAGAAGGTTAACTGTGCCCACAAGGATCTGGGGAGTTTCCCTGGGGGAAGGGACTCGAGCTGAACCCTGAGGGACAGGAACGATTTTGCAAGAAATCTCGCCATCTCAGCCGCAGCCGTCTGTGTCTGTGGCCGGGTGTCTGCTGCCAGTGGCAACGGGTGCGTGGGCTGGCACGCGAGGCCTGGTCCTGGCTCTTCCCTGACCCCGGCCTGGGCGGGGTGGGTCTGCTGGGCAGTGGCCATGGTATGTGTGTTTCACTTTGCCAGGCAGGCCTGGTGCTGGGGATCCAGTGCCACAGCTGCCTCCTACGGGGGGTTGCCTTGAGCTCCCTTCCCAGGGGTTTGACCCTGACTCCAAGTGGACACACGTACTGCTGGGATGTCTGTGAACAACACTGCACTTGCAGTCGCAGAGGCCCCTGTGTATGCATCTCTGCAGGGGAATCTGTTTTGGTAGCAAAGTGTGTATGTGTGTGTTTGTGTGTGACATTGTGTCCCATGTGGTTGTGTACTTGTCTCTGTGTATTTGTCTCTGCACGTGTGTGGCTGGCGTGTGCATGTAGGCATGTATGTTTGTACACATGTGAGCACTTGGAGCTCTGTTTCTGCATGTCTGGTTTTGTATTGGGGCTGGGGCTGTGTGTGTGTGTGTGCATCTGCATCATTCTTGTTTCGGTGTCCACAAGTGTGCCTGTAGGTGTCTGCCCATCCACCCTCCTTCCCTGGACTCGACAGCCCCCACCCCTACCCTTGTCTCGCTGCCTCTCCCTGATCAGGGGTCTGCTGGGGACAGGTTGGCTCCTGTCCCTGGCACCTCCCCCAGTCTTGGCCCCGGTGCTCAGCTCCCGGGAGGCCCAGCTCCCCTGCAGTCCCCAGGGGAGTGGGGGGCTGTGCCGGTGCTCCCACTTCTCTGCCCTCCTCCACCCTCAGCCGCAGCCTCTCCAGTTTTCCTCCTTCCTTTCCGCCCACTCCTTCCCTGTCCCCCCTCTGCTGCTGCAGCCTGCAGCCAGCCTGCCTCCCGCTTTCTGCCCCACTGGGCACAGAGCCCCTCAGTCTCGAGGCTCCCCCCTCCCACCTCCCACCAGGACCCAGAGAGCTCCCCACTCTGGTTCTCTAGCCCTGAGACTCCTCCCTAGCCCAGCACCTTGCACTCCCCAGGGTCCTGAGCACTCAGCTTCGTCAGCCTGTGTTGCTGACCGTCTCTGCCTCAGTTTCCCTCCCATCACAAGCGAATTTTCCCCAGCACACTAGCATGTCCCTTCCCTCCATCATCTTAGTTTTCACCGCACCCCCATCCCTATCTGCTTGCACCAACTTGCCTGACGGCCCTGCCACTGGGTGCCTCGGCCTATGCTTGCTCTCCCCCAGAGCTGGGAGCCTCTCCACCAGCAGCTGCCAGGCCCTGTCCTGAGCTGCACTCCCTCGCCATTTTAATTTAATTTAGCCTTTTCTACATCTGCAAATAAGACCCTCTGGACAGCTGCTAAACGGGCAGTAAAACCAGGAAGGCCCTTCAGACCTTCTCTTACCCCCTTGTGACCCGCCTGGCAGTCTTCCAGCCCTGTTGATTTTTCCAGACTGCAGAGGTGTCCAATATTTACGTTTAATGCCATGCTGTGCCGCTTCCAGCAAAATTTGACCCTTCCATGCTCTGTGGATGGGCTGATCTGGCTCCCACTGGCCAGTTGCCATGGCGTGTTGGAACGGTCACCAGTAGGCGCTTGGACAGAGCAAGCGTTGCTGGCTTTTTCTCCCCTGGTACAGCGAGATGTGTTTCTTTTCCTCATCTCCAGATGAAAGCCCAGGGTTGTCCCAGAGCCTTCCCTTTGGAGAAGGGAAGGAGGCAACTCTTCCAGGGCCCTTGGCCAAATAAAGGGGTAATTTCTTAGGGGCCTGTGCCCAGCACTTCTGCAAGTGTCTGTATTTCAGGCTTCCCATTGGGATCAGCACTGTCATTTGTAGACAGTCCCACTGGGACCCTGGCCTGGTCCCCTCGTTTTCCTCCAGTCACTCTCTCTGTTGAGCACAGTCCTTTGCTGAGGGCTCTGATCAACTGCCCTTGGCACTGAGCATGCCCGTGGCAGCCAGCACCAGGAGAAGGCTCCATATCCATCCTGCTTCCTCCTTCCAACGTTCATGCCTCATCCCGCATGGCTGGGACATGCCAGGTGCAGGAGCTGGTATCAGGCAGGGCCAAGGGGCTCAGGGAGGGAAGCGGATGTGGCTCAATCAATAGGGCTCCCGTTTACCATATGGGAGGCCCCGGGTTCAGTTCC
>JAQZBX010041866.1:0-22192 GCA_029593785.1 Cabassous unicinctus | reverse complement strand
GATCCATTTGGCAATAGTTCAGGGCAAGAACTATGATTTTCAGTATTTTTTCCTGAATATTTGCCTTCCTCCGAATCATCTAGAGAAAGAAACTGGACTTATTTTCTTGGACTGGGACATTGTAATGTAGACACAGGAACACTATCTAAATCATCCAAAAGTATGTCAAATCGAAATGGACTGTTTTCATTTATGCTAAGTAGATGACTAAATCCTGGGGACAAGTTTTCTTTAGGGGATCACTTTGTACTATAAGCCACAGTCACTGGTACTAACATAATCTCTCTTTTTCTTGGGGTATTAGATTTATGATTTGAAGGTGGTAAAGATGGTGATCTCTGTGAGGCAGAATTAGATCTCCTTTGACTCTTTTGGGCACATTTCTCTGGGGAAGAACTTGCATTGACTGAAGTTTCAGTTTGCCTGGGAGTCACTAATGTATTTGAGGAGTCTGCTTTCTCTGTCTGTGTGCCCTGGCTTTTAAATACTTTTCCTCATCAAGTTCTTTTAAAGATATCATGATTGATGTGCTTGAAGTCTCTCTTTGTTTTTTTTTCCCGTCAATAAACTTGTTGGCAAACCTGCAGGGGAAGAATCCTTTCCCAGAGGAGAAGGGTACCCAGGAATACAGTTTCCTCCAGCTGGTTATTCACTTTACTATCCTGAACATGCCAAGGCTGGCCAGTAAAGATAGAATATTCTGCTCCAGGTATCAACCACTTTTGCCTGCTGACATCTGAAGTTGCTAGTGTATTGTCATGTGAGGGTTTCATGGGAGTTTTAGATTTATGATGAAGACAACGTATTTTCATGCTCTACTTACTTGACCTGAACTTCCTGTTTTGAAATTGTTCTTTTCAAATCAGAAATCTGAGTATGTGCATCAAGCAATTTGTTCTCAGTTGTATTTAATGTTTCCTTTGGTCTTTCATGTTCTTTTCCAAGGAATTGATACTCTCTTAAAAGATCTTGAAACATTCTCTTTTCTTGTTTTAGTCTAGCTTCTTTATCATCTGAGAGTGTGTATGCATTCTCAAATGCTTCTTCTAAATCCTGCAGTCTAGATTTTACTTGAATGATGGTCTTTTTCTTTATTATTCGTTCTCATTTTCTCAATTCGTTCCTGCAAAATTTTGGAGGTATTGCTGGCTGCACTAAAGCATTCTCTCAAATCATTCACTTCAATTTCCAGTAAGTTATTCTTATTTTCAAGCATTCTTACCCAACTGTTAGCTTCATTCAAAGCACCATCTAATTGGCCACATCTGTCTACAAGAATTTGATTTTTTTTTTCCCAATCTTCAACTGCAGAAATTTCTTTTGTCTCCAGCTTCTGTTTCAAACTATTTATTTCTGATTCATAATAAGCTCAAAGTCTGCTACATGTCGAGCATGTTTTTTTTCAGGTTCTGCCTAATCTTAGACAGTATCACAGGATCTTCCAAGGAAGTCAATGAAATGCATTCTGGGACACTGTTGGCTGTACCTGGAAGCTGGGACTGACTGAGTGAAGCTAGAGTTACCATGACAGTGTTTTCTTCATCTATGGTGTTGACCGAGATATCATGACCAGTAATAGTATAAACTGAAGGAAAGGTACAACTGGTCCTACTTTCATTTTGTAATGCATGAATTTTCCAAGTGTCCACTGGTGAAGCTTTTGAGTTTGAAGGGATATTTTAAGAATCCAGATAACTGAGAAGCGATATTACTTGCTTTCGAAAATGAATCTATGTCAGAGTGGCTAGATATACTTGGTTCTAGAACAGAGTCTGTTGAAAAGGTAAATCAGTCATCAAGTGTATTCAAAAAGCCTTGTGGTTGAATCCCTGAAATCTGCTGATTTGGCTTGATATGTAATGTTGGATCTAGAGTCAGTACCTGGCTTGGTGACACGTCCGCAGAGAAAGGTGGTTCAAGCATTTTCTCTAAAGTCTCAGGCAAAGAGTGATACATGTCCTTCTCTTCCAGTTTCCAGTAATTCAGTCCAGTTGCTGAATCAGATACCCAGGAATTTGGACTTCCATCTGGTTTACTGAGATAAAAACCATGAGGATGTGAAGCAGCAGTGAAATGAGAGGTCTCAATTGGTAATTTCTTCATCTGCTCTCTTCCTTGCAGAGATTGTGAACGCCCCTCTTTTACATGTGCTATCTTTGGTTTGTTATGTCTCAGCTTTTGTGCCCAGGATGTTATAGATTTACTATTTGTTTTTCTATTGTATACCTCAGAAATCTTATTTTCACCAAGAAAATGATGTTCAAATTCACCAGGAAAAATAGAAATATCTTCTTTTAAAGATGTATTAAAATCTTCAGTAGTCTGTATGTAAAAGCTTTATTTTTTACACCCTCTACAAGTGAATCCGTCTGCACCATAGGTGGTATGTACAGTCCTTTAGAAACCTCTTTATGCTCCATAAACTCTTTAGGGTCTTTAGATTTGTAGGTATTTAATTCTGAGATGCAAAAGGTACCATTCCCACTGCTCACTGAACTACTACCCACGTTGCAGTCTGGTTGTGATGTGGATGTTTCTTGTTGCATTTCAAGTTCATTAGACTTAGGATAACTGACAACAGATTCATTTCTGTCACTGTTTTCAGAAAAAAAAAAAAATTTGACTTCCTGAAAATATTTGTTTGCTTGAAGAACTTCTCTCATAAGGAGCCCAAGAAACACTGCTTTACTAAATTTTTTATCTCCTCCTGTATATGTTGAATTTGGTTGTGGAACTGGGCACAGTTGCTCGGCAACTATCTGCTCTTGGCATTGTTATTCCATCAAGTTGAACAGTTGTAACCACCTGGTCTTTTAGTATTTAAGTTCAGTCCAAGAGAATGAGGGAAATTTTTGACATCAGATTCTATAGAAGATGAAGTTTTTTGTAAGGTTTTCACCAAGCCAAAATCTTCCATAGTGTACAGAAAGCGTTAGATTGTTTTATTTGAAAATATAGGTTCTTTCACTGTTTGAAGAAATTGAATCTGAGTCATCTTCAGATGCTTCATATTCTACAGGCATTTTCATTTGCTAACATTCAGAACTGTAAAATACCCTAGGCTTTCAAGATTCTGGCCACAGCTCGAACTGCCAATGTCAGGGTTGAGTGAGAGGCCTCTAGTGACCATTAAACTCTAGGGAGCATGTAAGATGTTATTAATAGGTAAAAATGTGAGAGAAGGAAGGGAGAGGTAAATGGGAATCCCCTTATTTTTAATGTAACTTTTCTGACATCTAAAACTTCTTTAAAAATAAAAATAAAGTTTAAAAAAAAGTGGAAGAGGGAGGAAGAGGACAGAGTCCTTGAGTCAGAGTGAGATGTGACTATGGAAGAATGATTAAAGAAATGCCATGCTGCCAACTTTGAAGATGGAGGAAGGGGACTAGTAGCCATGGAATGTGAGCAGACTTTAGAGCTGAAAAAGACAAGGAAATGGATTTTTCCCTACAGTCTCCAGGCAGGAATAAAGGCCTACCAACACCTTGATTTCAGTCCAGTGAGACCTGTATCAGCCTTTTAACCTACAGAAATGTAAAGTTATAAATGTGTGTTGTTTTAAGCCACTATGATTGTGGTAATTTGTTACTCCAGCAAGAGAAAAATATAATACTGTAAATATTTCTCCAAGATGTTCCTAAGGGTGATGAAGCTATTAATCAGATTTTAGGGAAAATGGCTCTGAATTAATGCTCATTTGGGAGGAAAACATTGTACTATTACCTATATAAAGTTAGGTGTTTTACAAATGGAACTTTGGCCTGAGTCTATCTTTCACTGGGACCAGTGAACCAAAAAAAGCATCCTGTAGTGGTCTCACATGTCAATTCATGTATTGAGGTTAAAATAGCAGGACTCAGCAACTGGAAAAAATCCCCACTCTAGCTTGCTGAATCATGGATTAAGAGCTAATATGGTAGAAAAGCCAAGTAGAAGTCGTCAGATTTACTCATTCCCATCAAAGTACTAAACCAAAGTAATACCATCTCTCTGCGTGAATTACACAATTTGTTTAATCATCAAAGACTTGAAAAATGCAGTCCTGAATCAAAACTCATACTTATTTAATTTGCCTGTTTGGCCAATGCAAAAGCTGGATGGTCTTTGAAAAATACTGTGGGTTTTTGTGGAATCACAAAAAGTGATTCCAGTTGCAGCTTTTCTCAAGATACCTATCCTTACTATAGCAAATCAACACAGTCAGTGACATGGTATGCCACTACTGATCTGACAAATAAACTTTTCTCCATTATCAAAACATGCCTGAAGTAATTTTATTTTAAAACACAGGGTCAGCAATGCATCTTCATTGTCTTACCTTAGGGCTAAATTAATTCTCTGCTCTATGTCTTCATATGGTCTCTAGGGACTTCAATTGTCTAATGTCCCACAAAACATCATGTTGACTCATGACACCAATGATATCATAATGGTACCTCTGAATAGGAAGTACCAGATATATTAGATGCCTTACTCAAGTAAGTCAGTGGTAAAAAAATAAAATCCTTGAATTTTAAATCTAGTACATCTGTGAAGTTTCTAGAGTTTCAATGTTCTGGGGTATGGGTGGATTTCTTAAAAAAAAAAAAAAAAGCACCCTGAGATACCTACCAGTTATAGAAAAATGCAACATTTGATGGACCTCTTTAGATTTTGAAAGAAACCTAAACTACATTTGGATGTGGTGTTTTGACTTTTACTTAATAATACCTAGCTGTGAGTGGGCCCTTGAGCATGCATGGGTTTTCAGCAGATTCAAGTGATGGTGTGATTAGTTTTTCCACCTAAGCCTTGTAACTTGGTTGAATGAATAGTGGTAACCACAAAGTGCCTGTGGCAAATAAACTACTCTAATGGAGCCTCTAGCTGGCCTCAATAGGAGAATCAACGCAAAGCACAAAGATTTTAGAGAAAATCTAATTTTCTCTTCTGATAATCATTTTCTTTGGTGAAACAGCTCCTCACTTGCTATTTACACTCTGGTAGAGACTGAAAGCATTATCAGAGGAAAGAGAGTAACAATGTAAATTGGCCTTCTTATAATAAACTTAGTTTTATCTGATTCAACAAACCATGAGACCAGGTGAATGAAGCATCAGTGCATCATGAAGTAGAAATAGCACATACAATATCATGTCTGAACAGGTCAGAAGTCACAGATATGTTTTTTGAGGTGGAGGTCCAAATTCACATGGTTCCTACTCCTGTTGAATCGGCAATCTTTCCTCAAAGCACACCTATGATCTCATGGGTAGCTACATACAATCAGATGACAATGGAAGAAAAAAATCAGGCATCCTTACCAGTGAGTCCGCACATATGTTGTCACCAGACAGAACAGACTACTGCTGCAATACAGATCCACTTAGGGGTGATTCTTAAAGATAGTGGTGAAGGGAAATCCTTCTAGTAAGAAGAATTCCAGGCAATGCATGTGGTTCCATTCTTAATGGAAAAAGTGACAACATGCTTTAGAGCCTACTCCAATTCATCGGCAATGGCTAATGGGTTTTCTGGTTGGTCTAGACTGTGGAAAGATTAAAATATGAAGATTAATGACAAGGGGATCTCGAAAGAGCTATGTGAATTGAACCATTCAGAATGAGTATAGAATTTGAAGATACTTCTGTACAATGTGAATGGCCCACCAAACCCATATGAAAAAATCAGTGGAAAATCTGTCTTGTCCTATAGTTGTCAGTCATTTTTCTCTTCAGTTATCCACACTTACTCAATGGACCAATGTCCAAAGTATCCATGGGAGCTGGAATGGAAATGATGAACAGCCAAAAGCATCAATTATCAAGGCTTGACTATATATTGTCATTGCTGAAAGCTCAAACAGATGAATGAGGAGGTCACTGGTTATGACTCCCATCTCTGGGGGTACTAGCTAACAACCTAGGGGGGTCATTACATTGATACATTTCCATTATGGAGAGGGCAATGAAGTGACTTACCAGTATTAACACTTTACTGGAGATATATTTACTTTCCATATAGATTAGAATCTGGTAGATTCATTTTCTATGGACTAATGGAATGTTTTTTGCCCCATTATGATAATCCAAACATGAATGATTCTGACCAAAGAATTCCTTATATCACAGCAAAGAAATAATTAGTGGGTATAACTGACCAAAACGATGTCACTAGGAGATTGAGAACTAGCGAAGAAGATGACTGATGGTACTTTGAGTCTTCTCTTTTGAAGGAGGGGCAAGAGCACATTCATTTGAACTGTTTTGAGTATAGCAGGGAGCTGTGTAAAATGACAGCTGCCCACCAAACTGAGAGGGATACGTCAGACCAAAGAAAAACTCAGACAAGTCCAGCTTGGTGAGTAAGTGAGCGTTTATTACCAGGCTTATTACTGCTCTTCCACAGAGGTAGAGCCACCGAGTCTGGTCATGGCCTGGAATCCTCATCCTCGGGAGCAGGAAGAGAGCTTGGCACTTCCAAGGCTCAGCATTCATACTTGCCACAAAGCAAAAGGGGTCTTTTATACTACAAGTCTACGTGCAGATGGGGAAGGAATGTGAGGGGGAGCATGACTGAAAAATGCAATGCTCATGACAGATAGTCAAGGAACAGACATTCACAATATTTCTCAGCAGGACAGAAGTTACACTTACAGTAACTACATAAAACTAGCAATTCAATGTTTGTCAATAGAGCTGAAGTTACATCTTTACAATAATTACATAAAGAATCTATTGATATGAAGGTGGACAAGCAGTTTACAGAACAGATTATTCTGTTTCTGGGAGAGAAGTCTAAGCATACAAGATTTACTTATCAGTCATGGGCTCACAAACTATTTCTCAAGGCTTGCTGTATGACTATTAAAGAATGAAATGTTGCTGCGACTAGAAGGGAAATGAACCAGAAGGGTTGTGAGAAAAAGACAAAGCCATACATGCTACATGAACAAAGAATACTTGCATCCTTTTAGATGAAAACATGAACTTGTGGTCTGGAAGTTAAATACTAGTGGAAGTGTAAGAATAGATGCTGAGCAGTAAAAGATGCAAACTGTGGCAATCATTTGTTGATCTTCTCTCCTTACCCTCCTCTGCCCTGATCTATATTGCAGATAGCTCCATTTCCAAATACCTCTTGTTCTTTAGCTTCTGGGTTAGTTTGCCAATGGAGGAGCTTACAAAGCTTAGAGTTAGGGAGGGAGGAAAAGAGTCAGGCTATTTTGTCCTACCTCATCCTCACTTTAGGCAGAGTCTCTCTGTTAGCAGCTGTATATTCTATGTAGCTTTTGCCCAGGTGGTTCCAGCTGCTACCAGCTTCTATGAGTGTCCTAAGCACCTTAACTCTAATAATACCACCTCCTGCATTTGATCATTTGATTTAGTTCTTTGGTATCTGGGTTATTTGGCTTCTCAACTCTTCATACACAATATAGCATGTTTTAAATTAATTCTGTTTTTAATACACTGAATGGTTCTGATTTCTGAGTAGATCTTGATTAACAAATTCTATATAGAAAAGTAATTGCACTACTACATAATTAGTGACAAATAGAATGTGAAATGAAAAATACCAGCACCAACATCATAAAAACCAAATACCTAGGAGTAAATCTAATAAATGTGTTCAAAACTATAGAGAAACATAAATTATCTTTGATATAATAAAGAGTGAAAAGAATATGTTTCTCCAACCTGGTTTATAAACTCAAAGCAATCCAATTCAAAATCCCAACAGGTTTGAGTGTGTGTATATGGATGCATGTTTAAAATGACATGCTAATGAAAAAAAATTATATGGAAATGAATAGGACAAATATATCCGAGAAACTTTTGAAGAAAAATATTAAGAAGGGAGAATTGTTCTCTCGGTTATCAAGGCATATTTTTTAAGCTACAGTATTTAAGACAATGTGATATTGGCACAGCAATAGAAAATACATTAATTAAACAGAAGAGAACCCAGGCATAGACCCACATATATATGGAGATGAAGAAAGCATTGCAGAGCAATAAAGAAATATATATTTTTTCAATAAAAGGTTTGGGATATGTAAGTACCATTCCTATGGTAAATAAATAAAACTTGACTCTTACTCCATATCATATGATATATCATGATATGTAAATATTTCTTATTTAGGTTATAACTGAAATATTAAAAGCACATGAATAAATATTTTAATATAAGAGAATATCTTCATAACCTTAGCCTAGAGAATGGTTTTTCATCCTAAAGGACACAGGAAACACAAAACACAAAGAAATAGATAAGCATATTTGATTTTATTAAAATTAATAAATCATTTTTCTCAAAGCAGGAGAGAGAAAAAGCAAGCCATATTGTGGAGAAAAGGGGCATAAATTTAAAAATATATAAAACATTCCTAAAATTTAGGCAAAAAAAGAGACAATCCAATATAAAAGTGGGCAAAAGAGTTGAACAGGCCCTTTGCAAAAGAGAAAATTCAGTTGGCTAACTATATTTTCCTATTCCTTGACTCAGGACTTGGTCATGTGACTTTGGCAATGGAATGGGGTAGAAGTCTAATACATTTTTGCATGACTCTTGTATGTTTGCCTTTGCCATGAGAAACACTGGCCTAAGCTAGTTCACTGGTCCAAAGAGAATAACAAACACAGGCAGGCAAATCCTTCCCCCAGCCAATGCATAAATATGTAATAAGAAGCAGAGTCATCTAGTTGAGCCTAATTTAAAGCCGCCAAACTTCAGATGACCAACATTCCTATAAAAAGAGATGTTGAGAACAATCGGCAAGATGGCAGCAGAGTAAGGAGCTGGTAGAGTCAGCTCACGCTACAGGGCAGTTCGTAATCACCCAGAGCTATTTAAAGCATCTGTTTGGAGTCTCCAGGAGACCAGAAGAGCATCCTGCAACATCTTTGAAAGAATGGAAGGAGGAGACTGCCTATCTGCAGAGAAGATTCCTAAGTAGAGCACTACATGCCTCAGAAGCCAGTGCCCATTCTCCACTGGCAGTACAAACTGCCTCAGGAGTTATTCCATGGCTGGAATTGGAAGCTTCACTTCCCAAAAATGGGGGAGGAAGAGATGGTTGGGCACCAGCTTCAGCTACTGTTTAGTAAACTCCGCAGGCTAAAGTATAATCCTAAGAACAGCTAAAGTTTGAACCTGTCCAAGTCAGAAAGAGGATGGTATCTGCCATTTTAACTCTGTCACTGGCACGAGGGGAAGTGGGCGGACTGAAAATCACAGTGCTGGTAGGGACGGGCTTCTTTCCATCCAGATCAGATTGCAGCTCTAGCATAAGCCCCAGTCCTACCTTCAGCAGGAAGGAAGCACCAGCCTCTCCAGGTAACTGTAGGTATATTCAGCTGGCGCAGACTGAATAGTCAGAAGTCTGCCAGGGCAACTCTGGTCATTTTGGACCCACATGGCATAGATTGCTGCCCACACCTGCAGCTCCATCCCTGCCCCAGGCAGGGGCAAAAGGAACGTAAAGTTTCATCAGTCTCTCTGGGCAACTACAGTCTAGGCCTGCACTGACTTGGATTATTACACAGGGCTGTGGCTATGTCCCTACCCCTGGCAAAGGAGAAAGCTGGGAGAAGCTTCATCAGTCCCTGAGACAATGAGGGCAGCTTGAGCCTCCACAGCTTACAGCACCAACTACATCCTTTGCTCCTCTACACAGGCAGCAAGGGAGAAAGGGCAAGAAAGCTCTAAACTAAAGAGAGAAACTGCACCCAGAATAAATACTCTAGTAAGCCAGATGCCAAGACACCAACAAAAAATTACAATCCACACCAAGTAACAGGAAGATATGGCCTGATTAAAGGAATAAAATAAGCCTCCAGATGACATAAAGGAGTTGAGACAACTAATCATAGATATTCAAGCAAATTTCCTTAATAAATTCAATAAGATGGCTGAAGAGATTTAGGATATTAAGAAGACACTGGATGAGCACAAAGAAGAATTTGAAAAAATATACAGAAAAATAGCAGATCTTATGGGAATGAATGGCACAATAAATGAAACTAAAAATACACTGGAATCATATAATAGCAGATTTAAGGAGGCAGAAGAAAGGATAGAAGAAATGGCCTCTGAAAGCAAACATACAAAAGAACAGAAGAAAAGAATGGAAAAAATTGAACAAGGTCTCAGGGAACTAAATGACACCAAGTGATGTGCAAACATACTTGTCATGGGTGTCCCAGAAGGAGAAGAGAAGGGAAAAGGGGCAGAAGGAATATTTGAAGAAATAATGGTAGAAAATTTCCCAACCCTATTGAAGGACATAGATATCCATGCCCAAGAAGCACAATGTACTACCATCCAAATAAATCCGAATAGACTGACTCCAAGAAACATAATATTCAGAATGTCAAATGCCAAAGACAAAGAGAATTCTGAGAATAGCAAGAGAAAAGCAATGCATAACATATAAGAGATGCCCAATAAGATTAAGAGCTGATTTCTCACCAGAAACCATGGAGGCAAGAAGACAGTGGTATGATATATTTAAGATACTGCAAGAGAAAAACTTCCAGGCAAGAAACTTATATCTGGCAAGATTGTCTTTTAAAAATGAGGGAGAGTTAAGACAGATAAACAGAAACTGAGAGAGTCTGTAACCAAGAGACCCACTTTGCAGGAAATACCGAAGGGTATGCTACAGCCTGAAAAGAAAAGACAGGAGACAGAGGCCCGGAAAATAGTCTAGAAATGAAGATGATATCAATAAAAGTAATAAAAGTGTCAAAAGAGTGGTGAAAATATAACATGATAGATAAAAACCAAATATTCAGGAATAAACTTAACCAACAATGTAAAGCACTTGTATTCAGAAAACTACAACTCAGTGTTAAAAGAAATAAAAAAAGACCTAAATAATTGGGAGAAGATCCCATGCTCACAGATCAGAAGACTAAGTATCATTAAGATATCAATTCTACTCAAATTGATATATAATTCAATGCAATCCTAATAAAAAATTCTACCAGCATTTTTTAAATAAATGGAAAACATGATTATCAAATTTATTTGGAAGAGTAAGGGGTGCTGAATAGCCAGAAACATCTGAAAAAGGAAAAGTGAAGTTGGAGGAGTCTCATTTCTGAACTTTAAAGCATATTACCTAGCTACAGTGGTAAAAACAGCATGGTACTGGCATAAAGACAGACACATAGACCAATGGAACCGAATTTATGGTTCAGAAAGAGAACCTCACATCTGTGGTCAAGTGATTTTTGACTAGCCTGTGAAACCCATCCAGCTTGGCTATGGATATCCTTTCAACAAATGGTGCTGAGAGAAGTGGATATCCATAGCCAAAAGAAGGAATGAGGACCCCTATCTCACAACTTATACAAAAATTAACTCAAAATGCATCAAAAACCTAAAATATAAAAGCAAGAACCATAAAGCTTCTAGAAGAAAACAGGAAAATATCTTCAAGATCTGGTGGTAGGTAGTAGATTCTTAAAGGAGATAAGAGGAAGACTGAGATGGATTACTGATGTTTAATGTATGTCGAAGTTTTAATTACCTTTCATGTAAAAGTGTGAAAATGTACAGAGTTGATGGTAACACATTATAGTAAGTAACAGCTGGTTTTTAAATGGGAACGTGGCTGAAAATGGTAGTCTAGGGATGTAAATGCCAATTGACAGAAAGCTAGAGAATAACCCAGGGACTGAATAACACAGTAAACCCAGAGGTGGATGAAAATTGTGGTTGATAGTACAGATGCAAGAGTATCCTTGATGAGCTAGAGTAGATGTACATCACTATTGCAGGGTGGTGGGAATGTGGAGAAGCATGGGAAAAATACAGCTGGAGTGACTTATGGCCTGCGGTTAACAGTAATTATGTAATAGTCAGGCATCTATGCCAAAGATGTACTATGTTGATAATAGGGGAGTATGGAAAAAGTGTGTCAAATGTACACTATGGACCTGGTAATAATTGGATGATATTATCTCATAATCTGTAACAAATATTCCACCACGGTGTGTGTGTGTTCATAGAGGGGTGTTGTTTAGGAATTCTGCCCATGTGCATGATTGTTTTGTGGTTTACAACTTCTACCATAAAAATATATTTTAAAAATTATAATAAGGTATGTTGGGGGGAAAATACACCAAATGTAAGATAAGGAATATAGTTAGTAGTAAGATTTTGATGATATTCTTTCATTATTTGTAATAAATGTTTCACAGCAATGCAAGGTTTTGGTGGTGGGTTGATGTATGGGACCCCTGAATGATGTTATGCATGTTTGCTTTGTAAGTTCACATCTTTTACTATATACTTATTGTTTATTTATGTTCATGTATAAATGATATAATAATAATAATAATAGGGTGGTTTGGGGAGAAAATACTTTGGTTAGTAGTAACATTTTGAGGATGCTCTTTAATCATTAGTAAAAAATGTTTCACAACAAAGTAAGGTATTAGTGGTAGGGTAAGGTATGAGAGCACTGTATGATGTCATGTATGTTTGTTTTATAAGTTCACAACTATTACTATACACTTATTGTTTATGTATGTTTATATATGAGTGATATACTTCAATGAATAATATTCAGTGAAAGAAGCCAAACAGAAAAGATTGCATACTGCATGAATATTATTGTATGAACAAAACTAAAGCAGACAAATATAAACTATATTTTTTAGGGAGGTATACTTAGGTGGTAAAATTAAAAAGAACATCAAGGAAGTATCACCATAGATTTCAATTCACATGACTAAGTCCATATTCAAAGGGCAGGGAAAGTAGGAGAGAAGAGCATGGAAGAAGGAAGTTTGATGCATAGAGGCCAATAATTCAATCTACTACCACGACCACAAAGAGTCTGCATGTACACACACATGTGCACACAGGTACAAAATAAATACAGACAAACGCAAAAGTTGAAAGAAATGTTTCCACTAGAGGCTTTGGAATTCTAGAAGAAGGCTAAGAGCCAGAAACTGATAGAAACCGTACTCTAGAGATTTTTACAAACCTCTGAGCATAAAACAATAGCTGCTTCACAGACTACATGACAAATGAGGTAATTCTTCCTGCCCTGTCTGGATTCCAAAGGGTCTGTGGTGTTGAAAGCAAATAGAGAATACAACTTTGGCTGGGACATCACTGTTCTCATGATAGGCATCAGCAGCAGTGACAGCAGGAAGACTTCCAAATCCATGTACAGGCAGCAGAATCCACTCACTGGGACTCAAAGAGGGGGCATAAAGAAAGGCAAGAAACTGCATAGGGAATATAGTTTAGAGACTGTAGTGTGAGCCGCCCTTAGGCAACTCCACCAAATAACTTGGGAATGAATTAAGAGTGTTAGTTTTCTGCTGCGGGATGTGATGGGACAGAAATATTGTATTTTAGACATATGCTTTGAGCTCATTACCAGTGCGGTTATGTATTCTTCAGTTGTTCTTTGGAACAGTAACAATGAAAATTTAATAACTTATAGGTCACTTTTAAATCTCACTCTCCTTTATGACCCTTTAATTCCATCCCATGGGGAAAATGGCAAAATGCCACCTTAATACCTCAATTTGAAAAAAAAGATCTTTCCTATAATAAGATCATGTATGCCCTCATAGATTTTACTCAATGAAGATGGAACTGTAATATAAAGCTTAAAATTCTAACTTCAATCCCTAAACACAATTTATACTCCTAGCAGTTATGACTGTTTTCCCCTGGTACACATTTTCATTGTTCTCATGAAAAGAAAATTTTAATTGCAAAGAAGTAAAATAAATTGCCTTAGGAAAAAATGAATCACCCTTTCAGGAAATGTAGTTACTGGTGTGCTCAAACAAACGCTATCTGATGTACTCCCTTAGTTTCAACCCACGTAAACTGGAATCTTTCCAACCACAGGCTGATAACAAAAATCTTATAAAGAACATGATTATAAATGTTTAAAACTCAAATTAATTATTTAAAAATCTGCATACTTTTAATGTTTTTTCTTGAAACTCTCACCAGAAGTAGTGCAAATGCATTATTTGCTTCCAAAACAGCATCAAAATTGACCACAAGTATAGCAGATGAACTTGGTTGGGATATTTTATATGTTGACTCTATGGACTGAAAAAGCAAATCAGTGTGCCGTGTCATAAACAAACAAAAGTGGGCAACTTGATATATGTGCCATATGGTGTGAAGCAGATGATATTTTGAAGAATAAGGAAAAATCATTCAGCTATGAAATCAAATAAATAGGGATGACGTGATCATTTGTGCAACAAAGGGGGGTTCTTAAGTTCTAGCAACTATTCAGAATTTTAAAGTCTTATGAAAATAGGAAAACAAGGTTCTTTTTAAGAAATACAATTCAATCCAGCAATTATTTATTAAGGATTTACTCTCAGCAAAGAAGAATTTTAAGTTTGTGGGTGAAAAAAAAATGATGAATAAGGATGAAATGTAACAGGGAGGACAGGACAAGAACACAATGTTTTGCAATCTGAGGCAGAATGTATTAAATATAATTAGAGAAGGACAAAGGATTCCAAAGCAGAGTGAGAACATATCTAGCTTGGGGTCCAAAGAGGCTTCTTATGGAAAGTATCATGTGTGGTCAACACATGCCTGGCTGATTTTGCTAAACCAAAATGTAACCTAAAACCAATGAAAATTTGAATTCAGAATTATCAGCAAAATCTCATAACAATAAATAAGTACAGCAATTCTCACATTTTAATTTTATGATTATTTGGGAAAAAAATCACACCTTTAGAGTTAGTTGAAATTTCAAAATTAGTTGAATATTATGTCCACAAGATAAATCAAAACAATGAGAATTTAAAATATGCCTTTGCACCCCCATTCAAAGACTTCAGTACACTCCCTCCAGTTTTGCTCCTAATCCCATTCCTTCTCATTTAAAATCATAATGTGGTATAAAAGTCAATGATAAATTGACTATCTATCATCAAATATTTATTGAGCAATTACTATTTGTAAGGCATTGTGAAATTAGGAAAAGGAAACACACTCAAATTTAGTCTTAATATATTATATATATAATAATAAATAAATAAATGCCTGTTGCTGTTGGGCAGTTTGATGTAATTATGAATTCCAAAAATGGATATTGGATCATGCTTGTAAACTGGTCTCCTAATCTGGGCATGATTAAGTTATGATTAGGGCATTAACTGGGCCACGTCAGTAGGGCGTTGAGCCCCACCACTGGGTGGGTGGGGGAATCGAAGATAAAAGACACGGCAAAGGACAGTGTTGGAGCAGTTTTGAAGTTGGAGTTCTGGTGAGGAAGGAGAGAAGGCCCCGGGATAGAGACGAGCCATTTCGCTTGAGAGTTCACAGCTGGCCTTGTGGAGGAAACAGAAGAGTTAAGCCCGGAGAGAAACGCAGCCCCGGGAAGAGAGGAACCCAAGAAGCCTGAACCCTGGCAAATGTCGGCAGTTGTCTTGCTCCAACACGTGGCAACGGACTTTGGTGAAGGAAGAAACTTATGCTTTATGGCCTGGTAACTCTGGACTTCTACCCCAAATAAATACCCTTTATAAAGATCAACCGATTTCTGGTATTTTACATCAGCACCCCTTTGGCTGACTAATACAGTGCCAAAAGGTACTACGAATATGCTATGGAATATTAAATGAAGATGTATTTTCAGATGAGAATATTATGAAGGGCTTTGAGGAAGTGGTGATATTTGAGCTAAACGTTTCAGGATGAATCTGATTTGGTATACAGAGATTCAGGGAGTAGTTGAAATAACATTTCTGGAAACTTGCTCAGAAAGAACAAAAATGTCAATCATATCAAGATACATTAATAGGGAGGCAGTTTGAAGGAACATAAACTGTAAAGGGTAATTTTGGAAAGTAAGATTTGCACCAAAACATAAAGGTCATGGAGTTTGCCTTAACCATGTTTTCAGTAGGAATTCACTCAATATTTTTCATTTGGTTTGATTTTTATATGGATCAGTGACATGAACAGAGTTTGCTTCAAGAAACTTAAACTGGAAAAAATGTAAAATGCATTACAGTTGTGAGAGAATGAAATTGAGAGACCAGTTGGACTATTGAGTCCAAGAGGTGAGTGCCTCTGGCAGAGGCAATGGAGGATGAAGAAGACTTCAGTTCTCAGCAGCAGGTTGGATATGAAGCCAAGGAAAGGAAAAAGAAGGAGACCATGATGGCAAAGAATTCAAGACAGATATAGGGTATGGAGGAATGGAGCTCCCTGGAGCCAGTTTCAGGAGATCCCTGCTTTGAAAGCTTGCTTCTTTAATTCTGTCTCATCACCAAAGTGCAGACTTGAATACCTCTTTCTAAGCCTCTGAGTTCTGATGAGAAATCACTGGTGTTTTCTTGCCATTTATCAGCAGAACTACTGAATGTCAGAACTGAAAGGAACCTCCTCAGTCAATTATATGAGCCTCACATTTTTAGAGGAGAACATTAAGGCTCAGAGAAATTAAGTAAATTATTCAAGATCACACACAACTAATTACTGTTTGCTCTCTAACAAAATCCCAAGTATACAGACATGCCAAACTAGTGCTCTTATGAATCTGTATGTATCTTGTCTGTAACCTGCCTTTTCTGTCTAGATTAACAAGGGGCCTGTGGAGAGGGAAACAGATGCAGTGTTTGGAGAGGTGATGCCAATGGAGGAAGTGCTTGTAAATACAGCATGCAGCATAACAGTTGACACAGAAATATTAATTTTTGGAATAATGCTTAGCTTCTACTCACCTGATGGGATTGAGTCTTCTCCACTTATAAGCTTTTATTTCTGACATTATGTTTATGAGGTGGTAGTGATATTTCATCAGTCCCTTGATTTCTTTCCCCAAATCATTCTTTAATAAAATCAGAGAGGATGCAGTCATCAGTATGAAGCAAATAACACTGGGCAATATTTGGGAGCTATATCGACAAAGGATCCACAGGCTCACCAGCTGCAGTTACATAAGTAACAAGAGACAAGCACTACAGCATGTAAACTCAAGCTGTATCCAACAAAGAAAATTCTATTTATATAGACTCAAATAATAGTTGGATTTAATGCAAACATAGTGGTTTCTGTATTTGCCAGGATTCATTGGCTTTTTATTTTCTGCCAGATTCAAGCTAAACATAGTGCAGTACTACTTTGAACAGAGAGGTAGACAGACTGCCAGAGTACCACATGTAAAAGGCCTAATTGACGAGGAGGGATGATCTGGTCATTTGTGCCTAAAGACTTTCTGTACTTTCATGGAAGTGCAAACCCACTACATCACTACACAGCTGAATCAGTAATACTTTGCGGTCAATGGCGTCTACAGATGTTACTGTACTCAGAATTCAGAAGGAGAAGTGGTCATTGAAAGAAGACTGTATGTATAAATTAGAAATTTGTTACTAGCAGCCAATGAATGGTTACTTTTGACTCACACTCCCATATCCCAAACTGAACATATCTTTTCCAAGATTATAAAAGAGCCAGGACATACCAGAATGCTTCAGAGTCTGACTGTCCTGACTTCAAATTCTGAATCTGCCACTTACCGGCTTTTTCCCTGTGATGCAGGAAAAATTCAATGTCTTCTTCTGTTTTAAAAAAAAAAAAAGGTGCTACAAGTATCTTGTCTACTGGATGTAGATACTTAACATAAAATGTCTACCAAAGAGACTGACACAGAGTAGACACTCAATAAATCGCAGTAAATTATAGCTGCTATTATCACTGAGGAATTTATAATAGCATGGACCCTAGGTGCCCAGATATTATTTGGTCTTCTCCTCACACACTCTTCATATAATCAATTAGAATGAATCACAAATCTGGAAATGATAATAAAACATCACCTTATTTGATTTCCTTGTCTCTGGGAGGTAAACCTTGCTAAATTATTAGAATTAGATCTACGTTACAAGATACCAAAATTTGTTGCTTTATACTATAGATTAAGGTATATGAGTCCAGGTATTGAGAAAGGAAAATAAAGTCAGTTTTGGAACTTTGACAGTATATTAACCAAACTCACAGATTTATGTAATCCAATTTTTAAAATTAATAGAACAGGAATGAAGTCATTAATAGTACATAGTCCCCGCTTTTAGGGAGGTCACAATTTAGGAGGGAAGGCAGAGAGCTAAATAAACAAAGAAACAGAACTTATGCACGCATGTGTTTATGTTTTGTGTGTGAGGTTGTGTGTGCATGAACAGATAGAAAGATCCATCGAGATAAATGCTAACAGAGTGGTTTTCAAAGTTTTTAAAGGACTCAAAATGGAGCTAGTTCCTTTTCAGACACCAATTCTTTGAGCCATCCTTATCACTGTACCATTCTTTTTACTTTTATTTTGGTTTTCCAGATGGGACATTATTCTAGAAACCTATAAATACCTACTGTGTTCACCCAAATCCAGCTATTTCTGTTTTATATTATCTAAAATTGTCCTTAACTGTGGAACTCAGTGAACAATAAAACAACATAGTTGAAATGAATCAAAAATCATTCTGGGGTAACTGCCTACAGATTTACTAAACAACTAACATTGGTAAATGAACAGTTGAATAGCCCATGTCTTATACCATAAAAGGTGTTCCTGTTAACTGTCTATTCAGCTTCACTGATGGGTTTTGTCGGATCACATCTCTTTAGAACTAGTCGTGTCCCTCTTCTCTGATTCTCTGGGCCACTAGGGGACCCCACCACGACCGCAGGACTTCACTAACTTACTTTCTCTCTGATCATGCTGATGAAGCTGGCTATGATGGCTGCTAGTCAGAAGTGGCCACACACTCATTACCTCACCTCAGAGATCTCTTGGGGTCTTTTGGGGCTTCTTTCAGCCCTCTAAGAAGGGTATTTTTCTCCTATCTGAGGAAGGAATCTTTTTCCAATAAGACCCAAAATGCCTTTTAGAAAATGGTCTTCCTAGGGAGCTCAGTGGTTCTTTCCTGTTTACCATTTCAAAATTTTCTACAAACTGGCAGCCTGAAGTCCCATATCCTGATGGTTGGGACTAGAAATCCTCAAATGTTTTCCAGCCCACTAAAGGTGTGCTATGGATGCAGAAACAGAGGAAGTACTTATTATCTGAGGGACATTGGTAGTTGAAAAAAAATCTATTTATAGTAAATTGCTTTAAGATGAGGAAGAATTTCATAAATCAAAACAGCACATGGCATTTTAACTTAAAAATGAAACTAAATTTTTATATTAGTTTTATTTTATATTTATTAGCATTCAGAATATAATTAAAATTATACATTAATTCGTTTTAAAAAATATTTTTTGAAGATACTTAGATTACATAAATGTTACACAAAAGATATAGGGATTCCCATATTCCCCACTCCCCACACCTCCCACAATCTCCCACATAAATATCGTTCATTAGTGTGGCATATTCATTGCAATTGATAAACGCATCCTGGGGTTTTGCCATTAAGCATGGACTGTAGTTCAAATTGTAGTCTACACTCTCTCCCACACATTTCTGCATGTTATGTGATGACATAAAATGACCTGCATCTGTTATTACAACATCACTCAGAATGATTTCCAAGTCTCAAAAAAGCCCCCATATTACAACTGTTTTTCCCTCTCCCTACCCTCAGTGGCCACTGGCTCCACATCAATGTTGTAATTTCTTCCATTGCTAGAATCACAATGTGTCTATAGTAGAATACCTGTAAGTCCACTCTAGTCCATAGCTCTGCCCCCCAATCCCAAGGATTCTGGGATGGTGACGTCCACTCCATCTCAAATTGAGAGGGTCTTATATCCCATGGGGATGATGGATAGGGCTATCCTACTTGTAGCTGCAGACTCTCTCCATTCCCTGGGAATGTTGTCCATTGTCATCTCCCTGCCAGTTGTCCTGGGTGAGTCCTATGAACTGGAGAGTAAGTGTTGCAACTCTGCTGATTTTCTGGGTCCAGCTGGCACATGGACAGCCCAAAGTTTTAGTCTCTGGATGTACACCTACAAACTCCAGCACCAAGTATAGGTTTGACTAGAAGGGGCAGATGAGCCATGTGCAGGGAAGATATAGTTGAGTCCAACTCTGTCACTGTCAGGAGCACAAACTCCAAACTAGGGCCCACTGGCAAGGCACAAAACTCCGGAGCTATCCACCATGACCATAGGACCTGGGTGTCTCCAGAGCCCCCAGGAGCCCCACTATTTGGGGTAGTATCCACTTTGGAAGTCTGTGAGATCCTGCTGAGACGTGCATAAGCGTTACCTCTGGGATGATCTCCTGACTCACTTTGAAGTCTCTTAGCCATATAAAATTATTTGTCTTTACCTTTCCCCCCTTTTATTTGAGGTCTTTTTCCAGTTGCATTGCTAGTTGGTATTTGGAAGCAATCCCTCATTGCCAGGAAGGCTCATCCCCGGGAGTTATGTCCCATGCTGGGGGAAAGGTAATGCATTCATATGCTGAGTTTGGCTTAGAGAGAGTACACATTTGAGCAACAAGGAGGCTCTTAGGAGGCAAAACTAAGGCACCCCATAACAATAGGCTAAGTTTCAATATCAAGAGCAAAGTCTCATAAGCCTAGTCATCAATATCAAAGGCTCATCAGTGGATCAACCTCCTTTGCCAGTCACTGCCCCTGCACTTGGGGGGCTGTTGCTGCTCCCTTAGAGAATGTGGCAGAGCTCTCCGGTATGGGAATTCGGAATTCTCTCGGTTATTGTGTGAGTCTCCACCCACTGTGAAAATGCCCTGTGAACATTTCAACATTTTTACATACCTTGTATGTTGCTCAGGTGAATTCCCTCCCATGCATCCCCCATCACTGACACCCCACATGACCGATCCTCCCCGATCCCAGTTATAACCTTTCTGTGATCCAAAGCTTCCTCAAAAATGATGCAATTACAATACCCAAATACAATTAATAGGAAAATGAAACAATAATAAGATGGACAAAACTGAAGAATCTATCACATGTTGTATGAAAGCTCTAAATAACGATACCCTTCATTTTATATTTGACTTTTACAACAGCATCATAAAGATTACAAAAATATTTGAGATCCTCATTAATTTCCCCAAGAGCTTCTCTTACTCATTTGATAATCAAATCATTCCCTTAAGAAGCATCTATCTTGTCATCACCCTTTTTATTTTTTCTTATTCAGTTGTTAAACATTGTGTTTCACTATGCAATCTTAATTTGTCTGTGGTTTTGCCTGTGATTTAATCATCTCTCCAATACAATATTACAAAATAGGCCTTTTCATATGTAACTGATTTTTCTTGTATTTGCATTATATTTTTTGGTATTTACAATATCCACAATAATGAATATTCAGATAATGAGCATTCTTGGATTATCTTTGCATTCATCTTAGTAACTGTTGGCCCCATCTTTTGTCCATGATTGCTCTCGGGGAGTGTCCACAGGTCACCACATACAAAACGAAAGTTATCTGGTTGCACAGACACTTGTTAATGTAGTTGGGTCAGCAGTAAGAAACTGCCATGCCATTTAGTAATCCTCATAATTCTCATCCAAGACATGCAATTTATTGATAATGTATAATTTTCTTAGTGGTGAAGGAGGTGCCCAACTCAAATGCCATGACTGAGAGACATCTATGATGCATTGTGTTTTAGGTATTGTCACAGAGTGCCTGACCTATTGCGGGTAGAAATGCAATCAGAGTGGAAGTGCCTACTTGACTCAGTCCAGGTCTAGAAAACAATAACCGGATTGAGACTGGAGAGATGTCTCATGACCTAGGTGTCCAGAACTCAGGATTCTAACCATATCTCTTCCACTAACTAGGAGTGCTACTTCATAAAAGTTGCTGTTCCTCCATTATTTCAGTTTCCTTATCTGTCAAATAGAATAATAATTCAGGCCCTCTTAATCCTTGTGGTCAGCTGAATAGCAAAGCCCCAAACATGTCAATGTTAGCTTACATGGTAAAAGAGACTCGCACATGTAATTATGTTAAGGATCTTGAGATGGGGCTATTATTTTGTATTATCTGGGTGGAGCCAATGCAATCACAAGGGTTCTTCAACATGAAGGTAGTAGAAGATGTGATCATGGAAGCAAGAGGTTGAAATAATGCAAGAAAGGGCCCGTGAGGTTTGCAGATGGCCCCTAGAAGCTAGAAAAGACAAGGAAACAGATTTTCCCGTGACAGGTCCAGAAGTAAAGTAGCACTGCTAACATCATATATATATATATATGTTCATATA
>JAQZBX010041865.1:0-22200 GCA_029593785.1 Cabassous unicinctus | reverse complement strand
CTTATTGAGTGAACCTGCCTAATACCTCCAAACCCATCCTCTCCTCTCTTTTTCCTTTTCCGCATTTTGCTTCTGTTTCTCTTCTACTTTACTGAGGTAGCCCCTTGTTCCATGCAGTCTGAATCCTTTAATCTACACTCCTCACTGTTGTCAGAGTGACCTTTCTAAAATGTCAACTGGGTCATGTCACTAGCTGACTTGCAAACCTTAAGTGGTTCTCCAGTGTGTCATGGTATAGTTGACAGTTCATAGCTTAACATCCAAAGCCCATCTTGCTGAAGCTCTTGACTTGTTTCTACCCTTGTCTTAGACTGCTGCCCTCCTTGTTGTCACTACTCCCAATAACATGTCTTTTTCCCCGAGTGTGTGCAGGTGCCTCATACCTCTCAACCTTCTAATTTATTATTACTTCTTCACTGAACATACTTCCCCTTATTATATTCATCTAACTAATTTCTAGGAAGTCTTTCCTGATGACTGACTGCCTCAGGTCTTATTGAGATGCCCTTCCTCTGCTCCCAAAGCTCCTTCTCTTTATCACTGTCATGGCATCTATTTATTCATTCACTGAGTGTTGATTGGGCACTATGTATCATACTTTAATTTACTTGTCCTTTTTCCTCACCGTGCCATAAGTTCCCCAAGAAAAGAAATAATATTCCATTTTAGGTTGTAGCACAGATGCTAGTATAGGGCCTGGTACATAGGAGCCATGCGATAAATATTTATTGAATAAGTGAGTTTTTATCACAAAAGTCACTGAAAGACATATACCATATTACTGGAATATATTATGATGTCCCATTGTCTAGTCATGAGGACCTATGGGTCTAGATCCAGGTTGTTTATCTGAATCATGGTTTTGGTATTTATTAGCTGTGTGTCCTTTGGGGATTTACTTAGCCTCTCTGGGTGTCTATTTCTATAAAATGGAAATAATAGTAGTCTTTATTTCAGAGAATGGTTGGAGAAATACATGAATTAACATAAAACCTTTGAACAGGACTTGGCAATAGTAAGCATTCAGAAAAGATGAGCTATAATTGTAACCAGAAGTACTACATCCACTTCATTATTGTGCATTAGGTTTCAGCAGCTGACATCATGTTGATTAGTTGATCTTCTACATTCCTTTTACGTTGAGGCTTTATGTATTTATGATAATCAAGTTATGCCTTTCTTGCAGTATTTGATAATGTGGGTCATCATAATAAACAATATAGCCTTTTTATAAAACATGCTAATTTTTTTCTTGGTGGAACACTGGCATGATTGAGGGTAAGCTAGTTCTGATATATGCTAAAGGTATAGAAATTAACTTAATAATTAAGCAGATCCTTATTCCTTACTGCTTCCCTCTGTCTCCAGGAAAATCACAAATCCATTTCCATACTCCAAGGACAAGTGGAACACTCAGGTATAATTCAAGCAGGTCTCCATTACCCAGGTCTCACCTGGCAAGCAAGAAGTCAATGTTTTAACTCAATGCCTGATATATAGTCAAGGTTTCCTAGACTTTTTAATGGAAGAGCTAGAATTCAAGGCCAGACTCAGTTCAATCCAAGAAACACTAAGTATTTAACATAGCCCTAGACTCTAAGACATAAAGGCAATGCAGAACAGTCCCATTACTTAGGAACTCTGAAGACAGGTCAAAATAGACAGTGAAATGATTGTAATACTGTAGGAGGTAAGTGTTAACAGAGGTAACAAAGAGTAACAGAGGTTACTATTATGGCAAAGACAGCCGAACTTAACTCATCTTATGTGTTCAGGGAACAAAATGACATGTAATTTAAACCAACAACAAACAGTAGATGTATGTCAGGCAAGAAAGAGTTAAAGGGACTAGAGAAAGGAGGTAAAATCACAGATGCATACTATGTGAGGGGAGCTTCAATGAAGGTAGCATTACTGGAGAATAAATTTGGGGATATGAAGTGATGGGACATGAGGCTAGGAGAAGGCACGAAAATCAAGAATTAGGGCAAGCCTCTGATGTTAGATGCTCTTGTCAAGGTCAGAGAGAGTAGATCTCCATTACTGATCACAAGGGAATTCTGACTTCAAACCCAGGTATACTAGAACTAGGATCTTGGATTGTTTCCAATACTACACACTAGTAAGGAAAAGTTTTTAATATTCAGATAATTTCTTGCTAATTTTAATATCTAGCAAAGTTGGAATTACAGGTCCCTAGTGTTTAGCTAATGAATCTAGATAAAGTGGTGGCACATGGTGTTACCAAATCTTATTTACTTAAAACTTTTCCACTGAAGAGTGATGTCATCAACATGGTATCATAAGGCATCCCCTGAAGAAACCTCCCCAGAGATTCAGTGAATAAAAGGACAAATCTCACATGCTTAGAACACTGGAAGACAGTAGACTTCCAGTGTTTGGAAGACTACAAACACTGAATCAAAGAAAAAGGAAAATATCAGGTAGGAAATTTCCATCCCAGACCTGCCAATCCACTTCCTCTCCTTCATGCAGTCCTGCACAGTTTAGGGGATTGTTCACAGGCAGCAGCCCAAATCTCTGCCACTTCCCACCAGGCACAAGATAAACTAATAGCTATCTCAAGACAAAAGAATATGAGAGGCAAATATTCTCACTATCCCGATTTTGTGATAATCAGGGTAGGCTAAACATTTGCTATATTAGAAACCATGCATGTGTCCCCAGACCTAGTTTTTCTCTCTAGGTCTGGTTTTAAGAATGCTGGTGATACACTAAGCCTGGTCTATTATATGACCATCCTGTAAGGGAAAAGACTGTAAATTTGGGTATCTTTGGTCTACCTTAAGAGATATAGCAGGGGGATGGGTGTGGCTCAGGTGGTTGGGTGTCCATCTCCCATATGGAGGGACCTGGGTTCAACCCCCGGGACCTCCTGGTAAAAATAAAAAAAAGAAAAATATAGAAGATGCATGGCCACCAGGCCCTGTGAGCAGGTGAGCTGCCAGGCTCCTTGCGTGGGTGCGTCACCAGTCTCCATCCACAGGTGAGTCACCAGGCCCCATGCGCGGGTGAGCCACCAGGCCCCATCCATGGGTGCACCACCAGGCCCCATGTGCAGGTGAGCCGCCAGGTCCCGTCCATGGGTGAGCCGCCAGGCCCTGCAAGCCATGCAGCAAGATGATGACATAACAGGAGAGTGACACCAGGGAAAGCCAAGATGAGATGCACCAAAAAACCAGGAACTAAGGTGGCACAGGCAATAGTAGGATGCCTCACTCCCACATCAGAGGTTCCAAGAATCTAATCCCAGTGAAAACAGGAGGAGAAGGATGAGAAGAGAGGGCAGGAAATGGACACAGAGAGTTGCCTAGCAAATGGACACAGAAACAGCAAAACCAGGGGGTGGGGGTGGTAAAGATGGATAAAAGTAAATAAATAAATAAATAAATCCTTGATAAAATGTATAGAGGAGGAAGATTCAGACTACAGTTAGTAGTAATACTTTGACAATGCTCTTTCATGATTTGTTAACAAATGTTTCACAACAATGCAGGATGTTTGTCAGGGGGTGATGTGTGGGAGGCCTGTATGATGTTATGCATGTTTGTTTTGTAAGATCACAATGTTTACTGAACACTTACAGTTTATGTATGTTCAAGTATGAATGATATACTTCAATAAACTGTTTTTTTTAAAAAAGAATATGAGAACACAATTTCTCAAAACTTATGGGATACAGTGAAGGCAGTACTGAGAGGGAAATTTATAGCCCTAAATACTTACAATAAAAAAGAAAGAGCTAAAATCAAAGATTTAACTGCTCACCTGGAGGAACTAAAAAAGAACAACAAATTAAAAACAAAGCAAGCAGAAGGAAAGAAATAACAAAGATTAGAGCAGAAATAAATGAAATTGAAAATAAAACGACAATAGAGAAAATTAACAAAACCAAAAGTTTTTCTTTGAAAAGATCAATAAAATTGACAAATCCTTAGTTAGACTGATAAATAAAAAAAGAAAAGATACAATAAATTTATGTAATACACTACATTAACAAAACGAAGGAGGGAAACTACCATGATCATCTCTATTGATGCAAAAAAGGCATTTGACAAAAATTCAGCATCTTTTCTTGATAAAAGTGCTTTGAAAAATTGAGATAGAAGGAAACTTCCTCAACATGATAAAGGGCATCTATGAAATCCCTCCTCTAACATCGTACTCAATGGTGAAAGACTGAACACTTTCCCTCTGAGATCAGTGACAAGACAAAGATGTCCACTGCCACCACTGTTATTCAATACTGTGCTGGAAGTTCTAGCCAGAGTACTTAGGCAAGAAAAAGAAATAAAAGGCATCCAAATTAGAAAATAAGAAGTAAAACTTTATTTGCCAACGGCATGATCCTATATATATAGAAAGTCCCAAATAATCTACAACAAAGCTACTAGACCTATTAAACAAATTCAGCAAATTCAGCAATACAAGATCAACATACAAAAACCAGTAGTGTTTCTATACACTAGTAATGAGCAATCTGAGGAAGAAATCCAAGAAAAAAAAATCTACTTACAATAGCAACTAAAAGAATAAAATATCTAGGAATAAATTTAACCGAGTATATGAAGGACTTGTACACAGAAAACTATAAAACATTGCTACGAGAAATCAAAAAAGACCAAATAAATGGGAGGACATCTCGTGTTCATGGGTTGGAAGTCTAAATATTAAGATGTCAATTCTACCCAAAATGATTTACAGATTCAACACAATCCCAATCAAAATCCAACAGCCTACTATGAAGAATTAGAAAAACCAATTATCAAATTTATGTGGAAGGATAAGGGGCCCTGAATAGCCAAAAACATCTAGAAAAAGTAAAACAAAGTTGGAAGACTCACACTTCCTGACTTTAAAGAGTATTACAAAACTACAGCAGTCAAAACAGCATGGTACTGGTACAAGGATCGATATATCAATGAATGGTATCAAACTGAGAGTTCAGAAACAAACCATCACTTCTATGGTCAGCTGGGTTTTCTGTTTTTAAATGAACCCAAGACCTCATATGTGGGAAGCTGGCACTCAACCACTGAGCCACATCAACTCCTCTGAGTTGGTTTTTTCATTTGTTTTGCTTGTTGCTTGTTCTTTTTTTTTTGGTAGCTGCCAGGAAGCAGGCTCTAAATCACTTGATCCACATCTGCTCCCCTATGGTCAATTGATTTTTGACAAGGATGCCAAGTCCACTCAATTGGGAAAGAATAGTCTGTCTAACAAATGGGAGATTTGGATATCCATATACAAAAGAATGAAAGAAGATCTCTATCTCACACCATTTACAAAAATTAAATACAAATGGACAAAAGACCTAAATATAAGAACCAGGACAATAAAATTCCTAGAAGAAAATGTGGGGAAGCATCTTCAGGATCTTGTGGTAGACAATGGTTTCTTAGGATTTACACCCAGAGTACAAACAGTGAAAGAAAAAAATTGATAAATGAGATCTCCTCAAAATGAAAAACTTTGGTTGCATCAAAAGACTTTGTCACGTGGAGCAGGTGTAGCTCAGGGGTTGAGTGCCTACTTTGAATGTACAAGGTCCTAAGTTCATTCTGCGGTACCTCCAAAAAACAAAAAAGACTTTGTCATGAAAGTTAAAAGAACCTATTCAAAGGAGGAAAATATTTGGAAACCACATGTAGCAGTTTGGCAGTTTGATGAAGTTATGAATTCCAAAAATAGATATTAGATTATGCTTGTAAACTGATCTGTTTATCTGGGCATGATTAAGTTATAATTAGGGCTTTGATTGGGCCACATCAGTAGGGTGTTGAGCCCCACCCCTTGGTGGGTGGGGAATCAAAGATAAAAGGCATGGCAAAGGACAGAGTTGGAGTAGTTCTGATGTTGGCGTCTTGAGCTGGAGCCCCGGCGAAGTAAGAGAGCTTCGTCGTGAGGAAGGAGAGAAGGCCCAGGGAATAGACATGAGCGGTTTGCCTGAGAGTCTGCAGCTGGCCTTATGGAGAGAGGCAATGCCTAGAAAGCCTCATAGTCTACAGCTGACCTTGTGGAGGAAACAGAGGAGTTGACCCCAGAGATAAACAGAGCCCCAGGAAGAGAGGAACCCAAGAAGCCTGAACCCTGGCAAACATCGGCAGCTGTCTTGCTCCAACACGTGGCAATGGACTTTGGTGAGGGAAGAAACTTACGTTTTATGGCCTGTTAACTGTGGACTTTTACCCCAAATAAATACCTTTTATAAAGACCAACTGATTTCTGGTATTTTGCATCAGCACCCCTTTAGCAGACTAGTACACCACATATCTGATAAGGGTTTAATATCCAGAATATATAAAGAAATCCCACAAATCAAAAATAAAAAGACAACCAACCAAATTTAAAAATGGGCAAAATACTTGAATAGACATTTTTCCAAAGAGCATATACAAATGGCTAAAAGCATGTGAAGAGGTGCTCAGCATTATTAGCTATTATGGAAAAGCAAATCAAAACCACAATGAAATAGCTTTTCACACCCACTGGGATGGCTACTATTAAAAAAAACAAACTGAAAACTACAAGTGTTGGAGAGGACATGGAGAAATAGGAACACTCCTTCATTGCTGGTGGGACTGTAAAATGGTGCAGCAGCAGCTGGAGTCATATCTCTTCCATGGCTTCAGCTTCATAAGACAGACTTTTCCTTTCTGGGCGCAGTTCCCACTAGAAGGTCCTGGCTTCTGGATCCTCCACCTTTCTGCCATTGGTAACCTCTGGATTGTCTTACTATCCCTGTTCAGCTTCTCAGCTCTTTCTTTCCTCAGCTAACCTATTCCCTGTGAGAAATTTATTCTATTATAAAGATTTTTTTTTGTATTTTAGGCTGGAATTCTGGCTAATACACCATAGCTTTAAACATTTATATTACTCATATGTTATAATCACTGTGACTTTCTCTATAAATCTTTCATTTGAATAAAGTAGATATTTTGTTATCCTTACTCAATATATACTCCCTTAAAGAAGAAAATTCTCATTTAATTCGTTAGTTAAACCCCTATTCAATATATACTCCCTTAAAGTAGAAAATTCTCATTTTAATTCAAAACCCTTCCCTAAATAGAATCTAGCTCATTGTCCTCTCCGAATTTAGTGGGTTTTAAATAAATGATGATTAAAGTTTGCTTTCTCTCTAAGAATTTAATTAGTCCCTTTTACCATATTGTGTTAAACCAGCCCAAATATATCAACTCAATGCACCATGGAAACACCTACGAACTTGCAATATATTGACTAATAATTAGTAGAAATGGAATAGGGGTGTAGGACATTAAAATTCAGTATTTTTAAACCTGAATATTTAACCATCATAATCATCCACAAGTGGTTTTTGTCATTTTTCTGTCTATTGAATTTTTCTGTGTTTAGATTTATTAAGTCATCCAATAAGTGTTTTGGTATATTCAGTAAATACTTGAAATATGACAGGCACTGTTTTGGTGCTAGGGATACAGCAAAGTACCAAAGAGGCAAAAATCCTTGCCTTCATGGAACTTAAATATATAGCTACATGCTCTTTATATATTCTTTCTTAATAAAATTTTATTGAAGTATATCATATATGTGTGCACATACATAAACTGTAAGTGTATAGTAAAAGTTGTGAAATTACAAAACAAACATGCATATCATCATACAGTCTCCCAAACATCACCCCACCACCCACACCTTGCATTGTTGTAAAACATTTGTTACAGGGAAGCAGGTGTGGCTCAATGGATAGAGCTCCCGTTTACCACATAGGAGGCCCCGGGTTCGCTTCCCGGGGCCCCCTTGTGAGGGCAGGCCGGCCGGCTCGCGCGGCGCGGTAGGCTGATGCAGCAAGACCTCACAGCAGGAAGAGGGTGTGGCTCAATCGATAGAGCCCCCGTTTACCATGCAGGAGGCCCCGGGTTCGCTTCCCCGGGCCTCCTTGTGAGAGCAGGCCGGCCTGCGCGGCGCGGTGGGCTGATGCAGCAGGACCTCACAGCAAGGGGGAGATAAGCAGACACGGAAGAAACACACAGTGAATGGACACAGCAAACACAAGCAGCAAGGGGGGGATAAATAAATAAATAAATAAATCTTTAAAAACAAACAAACATTTGTTACAAACTATGAAATAACTATTGTCCATATCTTACATTTGGTGTATTTTCCCCCAACCCATTGGATTATTAACACCCTGTATTAGTTTTATATATTTGTAATAATTCATGAGAGAACATTCTCTTATTTGTTCTATTAACCACAGTCCATCATCCACCAGTGAATTCCCTGTGTTATACAGTCCCATGCTTCGTACAGTCCATTCAAAGTACACGCAGTGGCTCTCAATTTCATCACAGTTGAGCTGTCATCACCTCAGTCAATTTTAGAACATTTTCATTACTCCAAAAGGAAAAATCCCATACTTCCTTTTACTGTTTATTGTTGTCCCTTTAAATTGATATAATATCTTCTTTGCCATTGCTGCAAAAATATTATAATATTGCTGTTAACTATCGTCCATAAGTTATATATTCGTAATATACAAAAAAGTAAAGCAAATCAAGAAAAATGATGAGCTCAATAAAAAAATAAGCCCAGGATTTCAACTGACAGATCAAATGACCAAATGACCACATTTGATCATGTGGGGAAAAATTAAATACTTTAGTGATTGAATGGAAATTTTAAAAATGAGTTTTAAGTTTCTACTTTTCACATAGTCAAGGCACATACACACACACACACATATATATACACACATTTCTATTTATAACTATATACACACAATATTATACACAAATATAAATATATACATTTAAAAATATAAACATATATATCATCCATGTGTACCTCTTATATATTATTGAAAAATGTAAATCACTAGGAATTTTCTGAAAGTAAATTTGACAATATTTCAAAAGTCTTAAAAATGTTCGTATTGCTTAGCTCAGTTATTCTTACACTAAGAATGTGATGTAAGGAAATGAGTAAGATAAACTTCAAAAGTAGTGGTCATAGGAGTAGGAGCTATTTATTAAATGAGTAAAATGTGCCAAGCATTACACTAAGAATTTTACATAAATTACCGTGTTTAGTACCACCAAAAACCAAATGGGATCGTTAATCCCAAATACAGATGAGGAAGCTAAGCCTAAGAAAGGTTAAATTTAAAGAAAAATAAGTTAGAAAAATTCACTTAAACAGGAACACAGATACTTACCTGGCAGGGGAGATACCATGATCAAGAAGGTGGTTTTCCCAGGGTGAGGCTTATCCACTGCACTCCGGATGTGCTGACCCCTGCGATTTCCCCAAATGCGGGAAACTCGACTGCATAATTTGTGGTAGTGGGGAACTGCGTTTGCCTCTCCCCTAAAAACAAAGAAACAACAACAACACAAAAAAACAAAAACAAGAACACAGAGCTCAAGAGTGAGGTACTGAATTTTTTGTCTGACCCAGTCTATCACTAGAACCCACGCTCGTAACCACCATCCTAAGCTGCCTCCCCATGAAAAGATGCGGGAATGTCCTTGTAACTTGATAATAGCAAAGGAAAAAAATATGGAAGTGTTCAACAGTAGCAGATGTGTTAAATCAATTATGATTTAGCCATACATTGGAAAACTAGTTAGCCTTTAAAATGTTTTTTATTATATTTATTTACAGAATATATTGTTGAATTTTAAAAAAATAGGCTCCAAAAATAAGTGTCCTGTGGAATCCTAGGATGGGAATGAGATTTTAACCTTTTTTATGTTTATATGGTTTTTAAATTTTCTGACAAAAAATAAATTGCTTTCATAATAATAATAATATATTGTTATATACTGATAAAAGACTATGCTTGGCTTTTGAAGTTAAGATTCTGGGGCTAAATTGGGCAATAATGCAACTTTAAACAGAAGTCTACATAATAAAAGCTTTCTGATTGGTTGTGTTACATTTTTAACATGAACAATTTAACATAAATATCTTATATGTATTTTAAAGGGCCCGAATGATCAGTATCTCTTTAGGCATACCTATATTGTTTGCTAGCAAAAATTCGTAAAATTACTTTTGCTTATTAAAAATCTTAAGAGGATTATACAAGCAAAATTAGTGCCTAGACTGCAAAAAGCATAATGAACATAATATTGTTGTTTTCTAAAATAGAGACCACTTCTTAATAGACTATTTTATAATAGGCAGTAGCTGGAGTTAGTAAAAAAAAATTAAGGTCAGTTCATATAGTCTTACAAAAGGTGTGGTGGCAGCATAAAAATGTCCAGTGTAATTATTTGTGAGTTTATTTACTCACACACCTTCCCAGGACTAGTTGTAAGGAAGTAAACTGCCATATCACTGCCCTTTCTTTTAGAGACAACATTTGTATCATGCTGTTTCTCTAATGAATAAAGGCTACTGAAATTTATCTTTGTCAAAATCAAATCAAATTTAAAGTTGTTGGAGCTGAGATGTGAGACTGGTCAAGATTTGTCTTTGGTTATTTAACCTGAAATTAGTGAGGCAAATTTAAAGCTAAGCATTCTGCTCTGAGCCCCAGTGATCCCTAAGTGGCATTTTCTTCTCTGTAGAGTCAAGATTTAGACCCTGCCACTCATTGTGTAGTCTGCTGATTCATCTCTTTGCATCTTCAGGAGCTTGGTTTTCAGCTGGTATCCATTCTCAAATCTAGTATCCTTTATTCCTACCCCTTCACATTCAAGACTGACTTAAGTAGATGCTATTTCATCACATTGTTCAGCCATCTTTAGTCTAGTGCAGTGTTTGGCTGAACTATTTCAGATATCTGAAAGCATAATATGGCATTGAAAAGGGGATATTTGATAACCTGAACATTAAGGAAAAATCTTAGCTGGCTTTTTCTATAGTGCATTGTTTAAAAACTGAGTTAAAAACAAAACAAAAAAACAAACAAAAAAACCCACCACCACCACATTACAACTAATTAGAATGACTCTGTATCATATTAACAATTAAAAACAAAACTATAAATGAGTATGCATTTTATGTGTTGAGTTACTCCATATTAACAAGGAAAAAATCTTGAGACCTTCTGGGTGGCTCAGTAATTCATTTTCATAACAGTTCTCTCCAAGATTCAGATTTGGTTCCAGTTAAGATAACATTCTAAAAGAAAGCCTAACAGGAAGCACATTCCTGCAGTGGGGTAAGAAAGGCCTCTGTGTGACGATTCTGCTTATCTACTCTGGACTGTATAAAAACTGCTGGAGGAGTTGCCTTGAATTACATGAAGATCTGAACATGAGGTTTTGATCAGAGTTGATTTCTGTTTTCATTATTAAGCATATTTTTTGCTGGCCCTAGAAGTGAACCTCTTCCCCAGACTTGAGGTCTACCTGTTGATATGCTTATATAGAAGAAACAATTTCTCTCAAGAACAACCTTTTTACAACTTCTGACCAAATTCCTTTTTCTTTCTGTGACTTCTATGTTTATTATTCTCAGTTTCCTAACTCTTGAAAAAATAAGATCAGCAATGGTATTGATCTTCCCTGGTGTGCTGCTAACCCATTGTTAATACATATATTTAGAAAGGTTATTTTTGGTTGTTTTTATTTCAAAACTGTTTATCACAATAGCAAAAGTTATACTTAACTTTCAAAGATAAAAACAAATATAGCTGGAAAAGAAAACTGTACATTTTAATATGATCACCAGAACCCAGTATGTGGAATGTGCCAAACTCCAAATTTTAACTTTTGGCTCTTTCTCACATGTCAATTTATGGATGAAACATAGTCTGTGCTCTGTGAATCAACTAATGAACATACCAATAGTAACCCACTTAATATTAGTCAATGGAACAGCTTCCCAAAGGAAGAATTGTACTGTACTTGGAAGTCATCATTTGAGGCATTTAAATTGACATTGGACAAGGCATCAGAAGACAAGCTATAGGGACTATACCTTCATGGGGAGAAAGAAGCAGTGAGAAGAATGTGTAAAAAAAATTTAAAAAAATATGAAACTGAAAATTACCAAGAGGTTTTTAGCATATTTATTTTTCTGACTCTGTGAAAATAAAATGTATATGATATATAATTTTATGATTTTATACTTTTATTGCTACACAGTACTACCTCATTTTTATTTAAATGAAATACATGAGACAAATTTCTTGTGGGAGAAATCAGATATGGTCTGACAGCTTAAACTTTTTGACTGTACGGGAATGTTCCGATATGTACATAAAATTTAGCCATATGTGTAAGTATTGTAAATAATGTTTTATCAACTTTAGTTATCAAAGATTCCTTTAAGATTTATAGGTTTGATCACTTTATACTATTCCTCCACCTTCCTGGTGTGTCCCGAATGAATTACTTAATTCTAGGCATATATTTCTATTCTTACAAGCTTATTGAAGTATGTCCTAAAAAAATATATCCATATTGAAATGTTTCTTCTGTTGCATAATTAATGGTGATCCTGTGTAATGGATACTTTAGTCATACTTTTAAAATATCCATCAGGAACAACATGTGAGTAGGAAACATGATGAACTTCTAAGCAGGTGAATGCTATCCATGTATTACTACATGCAGAATGTTCCATTTCATAGCATCACTTTGTTAACTCTGCTTCCTTGCCTATACAGGCTTCATCAAAAATCGATGTTTTAGAAAATAAAAAAGTATTGTTACACTCAAGATTTAATAGCTTAAGTTCAAAATATATATAATTGTCAGTTGTCGGTAACCAGTGAGTAAATCTAGAACCTAGGCATCCCTAAGCTGCCAGTTAGGAATACCATTCTAATGTAAACCTGGCATGACCTCTGAGTTAATGGATCAACATATTGTTCTCCTCTAGATTGACATCTAACTAACTGTTTCTCAACTGGGGGTGATTTTGCTCCCAGGGGACATTTGTCAATGGCTGAAGATATTCTTGGTTGTCACTACTGGGCAGTGCTACTGGCATCTGTTGGGGAGAAGCCAGGGGTGCTGCTAAACACCTAACAGTGCAATGACAGCCTCCCATAAAAGGCATTATCTAGCCCTAATGTTAATAGCACCTAGGTTGAGAAAACCTGATACTAACTCAAAGGTCCTCATCCTTTCATCAAAGACAAACAAAACCCTGACTGATTTAAGGGGTCTATCCACTTGTTTTAAACTATAAAAAATTCTGTATGGGAATTAAAGTGGGGCAAAGAGCTTTGCAAACTGGAAGTCTAAGTGGGACCTGGCAGGCGATATAAGGGAGTTAAGCAGTCAGTGCTGTTTGCCACATTATGCCCACTTAAGGGAGCAGCCACTGCTGCCTCTAGGAATTCAGTCCTAGGCAGGAACAGAGGCCTAGTGTTATCAGAGCTGCTATTTGTTCACGAGAAGGCTGGAGTCTAGATTTTTAAGTGAAATCCTCTGACATTTAAATATTTCCAACTAATTCCATTTTTAACAGAGGAGGAAGTCCAAATAAAATGCATATGGGGATCAAATTCAGTCTTTCTAGCCACAGTTTTTAAACCTTTGTTCCCAGTTCGATTGTCATGGGCATATTTATTCATTTAACCATTCACTTAACAGATACTAACTGAGCACCTATTATGTGAATGGTGTGGGAGACAACTAGGATTATACAGAATCATACAGTTCTTGATTATTCTGAAATGTTGTGTTTTTCCTTCATTGTATACCCTTCACTGAGAATCAAACATTCTTTTATGATTTTCAGTAATGTCTTTTGAAATGGTTGATTGATTAATTGATCTCTTTCCATGCCCTTATCTGCTTTGTCTATTAGTATGGCAATGCAGACCTGGGATATCTCACTTCCCACTTAACCTTTAGGAACTCATAGCAACTCAGGGACACCTTTTTGAAAATTAAAAGTAAAAAAATTAACTGTTAAAGAGACTTTCTATTCAACAATTTATACCTTCAAACCTTTTTTCCTTTCTTTCTCTCAACTTTCTTTTTTTCAACTTATGCCTTTTTTACTTTATACCATGACTAAATTAAGGATTTAAAAACTTAGGAAACCAAAAACTTAAAAGTACTTTTAAAAGTGCAAACAAGGGAGTCGATGTGGCTCAGTGGTTGAGTGCTGGCTTCTCACATACAAGGTCCTAGGTTCAATACCTGGCCCCAGCGCCTAAAAATAAATAAATAAATAAAAGTGCGAACAGAATCTGGTAAAATATGAATTTGTCTTTAAAATCTTTATCTTTTGTAAAGGTTCTCCTGTCCTGATGTGTGTGTGCTTGGCTCTATTCTTAAGAAACAAACAAACAAAAACATGCCTAATTAACTCATTTAATTCTTGCAAAAATCCTGCAAGATTTTCCTCATTTTATAGATAAGGAAACTGAGTCAGATGGAGGTTAAGGGACTTGACCAATATCACACAGCTGGCAAGAGTTGCAGCCAGGATATGACGGCTGATTGTAGACCAAATTCTTTCTTCATCACCATGACATAAAGACTGACAGAAAAAATATGTCTACTTAAAGCAGGAGTGGGAGGGTAGGAACAGAAGAAAATGTAAGTTTTTCTGCACTTTATTCTTACCGACAGGTCTCTGTAGAGTTTGACACTTGCTCTTTCGCTGGGCTCTAACACACACACACACACACACACACACACACACACACACATACCATCTGCATGGAGCCAGACACAGAACTCTAAAAACGACCACATTCTGGATAACCCAGAGCCAAAGTCCTGGATTTGGTAGCCAAGAGATTGCATTATCCCTCTCTGCTAGGGTGTGTTAACACCGGTCTCCACACTCGCCCTGTGTTGATGGGAATTAGGTTAAGCAATGCCTGTTTTCTGTACTCTCTTCTATGTAATTAACTGAATTTATACACAGTTTTAGCTTTCACATATAATATAATCATCAATCGCAAAATTTAGCTCAAATGCAGATTACTAAATCTTTTATATTTTTGCAGGCTTTAACAATTAAATTTCTCTACTTGCAGGTTCCATTTTTAAAACATAAAAATATAAACTTGATAACTGGTTAAGAGTAAGATTCTTGCGTAAGATTTATTTTTAACTAATTTAGAAAACCACACAAATATATAGTGCATTTTATTAATGCAATAGAAACAAGACTTATTTGTGAATCAAGGCTTATTCTAAGGTGATCCAAGGAAAGAATTTTCATTAAAAAAAAAAACAACCCTTTGTTTCCTTACAGTAAAGTGGACTAATTGCATTAGTCATCTACAGTATTAAGAAACTAATCATTGTTTTTATGCTTTTCAAGCCTCTTAATTTAGTAAACCTATAATTGAAAAGTTGAAATTTTGCAATAAAATAATATAACTCAGTCAGTGTTGCTATGGGAAAGCAAAGGATTTCCTCCTACTTTAGTTTATTAATTTTCAAATAATGCTTAGGGGCTTGTTTTGATAGATCTTTACAAGGTAGTAAATATGTAGTTATCCAGACTGTCTGGGTTGAAAACTAATTACCATTAGAAACTGAAGAATTTAGGCTTGTTATTTCTGTAAATCAAACAACTCCGAATTCAATTTCCATATTAAATCCAATGTGCAATGATCCAAGGATATCCTCACAATGCAAACCAAAATCCAAAATATTTCTCTTCCTTGTTATTGTCTGTGAGCAAGCCAACTGGAACTTTAAAATAAGGCATAGAAAGGGAAGTTGAAGAGACAGGGAGTAAAGGCACCAATCTAAAAACACAAAAGAAATAATTTCAAATAATTTCAAGTTTCTTTGAGGATGACAGGAAGAAAATACATTATTTGAAGGAGCTTATCAAACAGTATACAGGTTAGGAGTATATCCAACATGAAGTGGATAGGATTTTCCATTATTTTCATTTGTACTTTTTGCTTTAAATTCTTTTGTAGTCATATTTTTAAGAGAACCACACATTTTTAAAATAGCAGTGTTATCATAAAATAAAGTAGTAAGAATAGGAAAGGGAAGTTATACTACTCAAAAGGAAAATGGATGTATAAGAACACAGGAAATCTCACATATTTATTCATGTTTTTAAATGAACAAATCATATTAAATTTTAAAGATTGTATCTGGATAGGACTTTATCTCCAAGGCTTAGAAATATAAACTTAAGGAATTATGACAGATAATACAAAAGCACAGCAATGCATAGTAAAATAGTATTTTTAATGTTTATTTAATACATTAAGTGGTTATCAGGACACATGTGACAAGTGAAAGTGAGGGAAATTGTTAAAAATGTTTGTATTTGTGGATTTGGGTCAGGATATGAAGAAGACAATAAAAGAGATTGTTTTGGAAAACTAACATATTTGACTTAATAGCAGCAAAAACTGGTCATGCTACTTTTAGAAACATGAAAAGAAAGGGACAATTGATGGATATTGTGTAACATCAAATACAAATATAATTGTATGTGCACTGACTTCATTTTGGTACACACAAAAGGATTCAACAGTCAACAGCAATTACACGAAATAAATATTCTTAAAAAGTTTCCATAGACTTCATATCATATATAAAAAATAACTTAAAATAGCTCAATGTCCTAAACATAAGAGCTAACACTATAAAGTTCTTAGAAGAAAACATAGGGCAATAGCTTTAGAATGTTGTATTTTTAGGATTTTGGATTCATAACCTTTATACCAAAAGCATAAGCAACAAAAGAACAAAACAGATAAATTAGACTTCATCAAAATTAAAAATTTTTGTGCATCATAAGACATTATCAAGAAAGTGAAAAGACAACCTACAGAACGGGAGAAAACATTTGGAAACCATATATCTGTTAAGAGTTTTGTATCAAGAATGTACAAAGATTTCCTACAACTCATCAACAAAGACAAAAAACCCAATGAAAAAAATGGGCAAAGGACAACTCTGTGACAAAAATGAGCCACTGAGGAGACACATTGAATGGATTGTACAAAGCACGGGACTGTATAACACAAGTGAATCCTGTGATGGAAGATGGACTGTGGTTAACAGAAGAAATATGAGAACGTTCTCTCATGAACTATTGCAAATATGTAATACTAAATCAGAGTGTTAATAATCGGATAGGTTGGGGGGAAAATACACCAAATGCAAGATATTGGCTATAATGAGTAGTGATATTTTGACGAAGTTCTTTCATAGTTTGTAACAAATGCTTCACAACAATGCAAGATGCTGGTGGTGGAGTGATATATGGGAGCCCTGTATGATGATATGCAAGTTTGTTTTGTAATTTCACAACTTTTACTATACTCGTATTGCTTATGTATGTTCATGTTTGAATGACATACTTAAATAAAATTTTATAATAAAAAAATGGGCAAAGGACTTGAATAGCCATTTCCGAAGAAGATATACAAATGGCCAATAAACACATGAAAAGATGCTCAACATAATTTGTCATTAGGGAAATGTAAATCAAAACCACAATGAGATATCTCTTCACACACACAATAGCTTTTTTTTTTAAGTGCTGGCAAGAATGCAGAGAAATAGGAATTCTTGTACACTGTTGGTAGGAATGTGATATAGTGCTTCTGTTGTGAAAACAGTTTGGTGATTCCTCAAAAAAGTAAATATAGAATTACCATAAGACCTGGCAATCCTACTTCTAGGTATATACCCAAAAGAAGTGGAAGCAGAAAGGTGAACAGATACCCATACACCAATGTTCATAACAGCATTATTCAAAATAGCCAAAGGTGAAAGCAATCTAAATGTCCTTCAACAGATAAATGGATGCATACAATGGAATATTATTTCGCCGAAAAAAGGAATGAAGTTCTGACACATGCTACAATATGAATGAAATAAGTATATTCAGTGAAATAAGTCAGACATAAAAAGACAGATATTGTATGATCCCACTTATATGAAATAACTAGAATATATAAATTCATAGAGACAGAAAGCAGAGTACAGGTTACCAGGGGTGGGGTGAAGGGGAAATGAGGAGTTAATACACAATAGGAGGGAAGCTGGTGTGGCGCAATGGATAGAGCCCCCGTTTACCATATGAGAGGCCCTGGGTTGGCTTCCCAGGGCCTCCTTGTGAGGGCAGGCCGGCTCACACGGCGCCGTGGGCTGATGCGGCAAGACCTCACAGCAAGGGGGAGATAAGCAGACACAGAGAAGACACGCAGCGAATGGACACAGCAGCACAAGCAGCAAGCGGGGGATAAATAAAATAAAATAAATAAATCTTTAAAAAAAAAAGAAATACACAATAGGTGCCAAGTGTCTGTTTGGGGTTAGGGAACACTTTCTGTTATGGATGGTGGTGATGGTAGTAACACAACATTGTGAAAGTGATTAATGCCACTGAATTGCATGCTTTGGTTGAGATAGGAAATTTTATATATAAGACATCACAATTTTAAAGGAGACACAATGACAAATAAATGCAATACATGATCTTGAACTAGATCTAACAATGGAGGAGAACATGTCCAAAAGGACATTATTTGGATAACTGAAGAAAGCGAATATAGACTATATATGCTTTATATCTATATTAAGTTTCTTGAACTTGAGACTTTGTAATTGTACTTATATCAGTGATTATCCTTGTGGTTACATAATATTAAGTGGTAAAGGAGCCTGATGTATACAACCCCCATCAAATGTTCAGAAAATAGATGGGGGTGACGGGGAAGGCGGGGAGGATGATATAGAAAATGTGGCAAAATGTTAAAAGTTGGTAAATCTGGGTATATTTGTATGGGATATATTGAGTTCTCTGTATTATTTTTGTATTAATTTTACAACTTTCTTGTAAGTTTGAAAATTTCAAAATAAAATTATTTTTTAAGCTTGCATGGGAATATATGCAATTGATATGTTCTTGAAAAGTTATGAGCATTTTTTATAAAATAAATTTTTTTTCATGTTAGAAGAGATAACATTTTAAAAGAAATTCCATGACCTATCCTTCTGTAAAAGTTATTTTACCTCATTTTAATGTTTATTCTATATATTTTGTATACCGGTTTGTACTGAGATGTACTTTTTGTCAATGAATTCGTTAGAGCTAAATTTTGTGTGGTTTGTTCCATATTTCAAACTTTTTTTTTAATGCCTGTGAATATCATTTAATGATGGCAATTTTTAGTGAACAGAAAATAAAACAGAATAACAAGAATTATGGTGGGAATAGACAAAAATAGAACACAACAATGAAAACGTTCATTACCTTGGGCAGTGTTCTTGATTTTGTTACTACAAGGTGGTAGTAACAAGTATGTGGAAGTACAAGTAAGTGGAAGAGAATGATTGCTCTTCAATATAGTTTGTATCTTTTCATTCCCACCTTAATCACAACTACCTATTATAGTACTTAGGAAAGTGACACCATTGCTTAAGAGAGGTATAGATCTCTGATGTCTTTCCATTTTGTTCCATTCAATAACTACAATAGAAAGCACAATAATGAATACTAACATTTATTGTAAGTTTACTATGTGTTCCTATTTAAAATCTAACACACCCTCCATTCTATCCTCCTTTCTTTATTTTTATCCATAAGATTATAACCATTGTGTATACTATATATTTTATTTTTTTCTTGTTTTTATTGTCTTTCTCTCCCACTAGAATGTAAGTTCCAAGAGAACCCCTAATGACTAGGAAAAGTGCCTAGTACATATAAGGCCCACCAGACATATTTACTGAATGAATGAAATGAGTTTGGGGCAGTATGTTATGTATTTCATATGGATTAACTATGAAAAATGTACTATTATTATCACTATTTCACAGATGATGATGCAAAGCAGCAAAACTATTTGCCCAAGTTATCCCATTGGAAGTAACAGAGAGGTTTGAACCAAAACAATCTGTCTCCCAAGCTTATTACCATACATTATGACACATATTTATTGAGCACCCCCAAGTAGCTCAGCACTGGGCTTTGTTATTTACAAGGTCTTTATAGTATTTTGAAACTAAGTGCCATGTAAGTCTAGTAATGAAGAATGCAAATGCTGAACTCAATAACAGGGTTGAACTCCCTACTCACTGGTATGTCAACTGGTCAAGAGTTTCTTAAACTCTTTGTGCCTCTCCTTACTCATCTGTAAAGTGGGAATAATTACAGTACTTACTTCACAGTTCAGTTGTGATGATCAATGATCAAATAAAAGTACAGCAAATACAGTAGTTAGACATATAGTAAGTACTACATAAAAGTTGTATATAGTTGTCATTTACATTTTCTCATTTACTCTTTACATCAAATTTAAGAGATTGAAATTGTTCTTGCATTTTAAGATAAGTAAATTAAAATTTAAGGATGATAAGTAAGTTTGCCAAAGTTATATAGCAAATAACAGGCAGACCAGAATTCAAATTCAGTTCTTTCTAGTGGTGTAGACGTTGACTAAGAAATCATTACTGAGTGGCTATTTTGTGTTAGGCCATGTTATATATGCAGTGAATATAGCCATGAGTAGAACAGACAAAATCCCTACTCTCATTATGCTTATATTTTAGTGAAGGAAGACTGACAATAAGCAAAAGAAGATAAATTAAGATAGCAATTCTAAAGAATGACTAGAAGCTCTTTAAAAGAGAGCAGATAAAGTAACATTTCTAGTAAGTACTAACCATTATTGATGGCTCTTTTAGTTTCCTTTGGCTACTTAAGCAAATACCATGCAATAGGCTGGCTTAAACAATGTTGGCTCATGGTTTTGAGGCCAGGAAAAAGCCCAATTCTAGTTGTCACCAAGGCTATGCTTTCTTTGCAAAGACTGTGGCACTCTGAGCTGGCTGCCTGTGATCCTTGGTTCTTGGCTCCTCTGTCACATGGTAAGGAAATGGTGGCCTCTCCTGGCTGCTACATTATCTTCCAGGTTCCATTGAATTCACTTTCTTGCTTCTCCTGGCCTTCTCTTCTATCTGTCTGAGCTTCATTCTGCTTATAAAGGACTCCAGTAATAGGATTAAGCCCAATGCTGCATAGCATGGGCTACACCTTAACTGAAGTGACCTCATCAAAAGGTCCTACTTAGAACAAGACTGTCACCATTATTATTCAGTTTTTTTTTAGTAGTTCTTTTCATTTTATTTATGTTATTATTATAACAGTGGGTTCACCGAAAAATTCTTGCAGAAAATAGAAAATTTCCTTATATCCCCCACTTATTTTCCTTATCATTAACCTTTTTTTTCATGTCAAAATAAAATCTATTTTATTGTTGAAATCTTAACAGAAGTTAACATTGTATTAGAAGTTCTAGCTAGAGAAATTAGGCTACACAAAGAAATAAAAGGCACCCAAATAGGTAAGGAAGAAATAAAACTTTCACTCTTCACTGATGTCAAGATCCTATATCTAGAAAATTCTGAAAAATCCACAAAAAAACTACTAGAACTAATAGACAACTTCAGCAAAGTGGCAGGATACAAGATTAATACGCAAAAATCAATAGTGCTTTTATACATTACTGATGTGCAATCTGAGGAGGAAATCAAGGGGAAAAATTCCATTTATAATAGTGACTAAAACTCAAATATTTAGAAATCAACTTAACCAAGGACATTAAAGGGCCTGTAATCAGAAAACTACAAAACATTGCTAAAAGAAACCAAAGAAGTCTTAAATAAATGGAAGGACATTTCTTGTTCATGGATTAGAAGACTAAATATTGTTAAGATGTCAAATCTACCCAAACTGATTTACATATTCAATGCAATCCCAATAAAAATCCCAACAGACTTTTTTGCAGAAGTGGAAAAATAAATGATCAAATTTATTTGGAAGGGTAAGGGACCCCAAAGGGCCAAAAAAAAAAGGCTTAAAAAAGAAGAATGAAATTGGAGGACTCTCACTTCCTGACTTTAAAGCATATTACTTAGCTACAGTGGAAAAACAGCATGGTACTGGCATAAGGACAAACAGATTGACCAGTGGAACCTAATCAAGAACTCAGAAATTGACCCTCACATATCTACAGTCAAGTGATTTTTGACAAGGCTGTTATGCCCACCTTGCTGGGCTACAACAGTCTATTCAACAAATGGTGCTGGGAGAATTGGATCGTCATATCCAAAAGAAAGAAAGAAGACCCCTATCTCACACCTTATACAAAAATTAACTCAAAATGGATCAAGAACCTAAATATAAAAACTATAGCCATAAAACTCCTGAAGAAAATGTGGGAAAACATCTTCAAGATCTTGTGGCAGGCAGTAGTTTCTTTTTTTTTTTTTTTAAACA
>JAQZBX010041864.1:0-22201 GCA_029593785.1 Cabassous unicinctus | reverse complement strand
TCAAGCATGAAAAAGAGAGGACATGTGGATTCAGGACTTACCTGTGTACAGGATGCGGCTGATCATCCCTGGCATTGCCATGAGGAACATGGGCAGCAGCTTCAGGTACCCACACATGATGCAGGCGGCCTTCACATGAGACAAATCCTTGCCCGACAGGCAGCGCTGCACGATGACCTGCCAGGAAGGCACAACATTTTTGCCTAATTCTCTTTGGAAAGGCAAGTCCAATAGGGACAAAAACTGTGTCATTCAGTGCTGAAGGTGGGAGGGTGTTGGCATTTTTAGACAGAGGGCTAGAAGCAGACAGCTGCAGAGACAACACATGTCCCAGCTGAGGAGAAGAGCCCTACCTACAGACAAGCAGGCAGGTCAGACATCAAATCAAATGTGAATGTGAGGCTACTTACAGGAGACAAGTGGGGATGGTCAGAGGTGAAATATAAATAATATAGATGGTCCTGCAAATCAATGGTGAGAGAAATGTATTCTTTGGTAGATATGTTTGGAAACCAGTTCATTATATAGGGAAAAATAAAGCGGGATCACACACTAATGCCACCATAACCATAGATTCAAGATGGGTTAAAGATTGTGAAGTCATAAGCTTGAAGGCGAGAGAGATGGTTCACAAAGAAAAAAAACTTAAAAAAAAAACAACCGTGAAAAGATGCTATAAAAATGGAAAATTCAGAAAACAAAAAAAAATTTAAGAGGTCGTGGAAACTAAAAGTACAAAGGCAGAAAACCTGGAGAAGAAAGTAGAGTAAATTGCCTAAAGAAAGTAGAGCAAAAAGACCAAGAGATGGGAAATGAGGAGAAAAGATAAAAATACTTGAGAACCAGCTCAGGATGTCCAATACCCAAGCATACAGGATCCTAAACTAGAAAACAAAATGCAAGAAATCAAAGAAAGAATCCTCCCAAATGACCAAAGGTATCAATTACCAGATTAAATGGGCTCATAGTGGCCCATAGCAATGTATGAAACTTGATCCATACCAAGGCACATTGTGGTGACATTTCAGAACACTGAGGAGAAAGGAAAGACAAGCTTCCAGAAAGAAAAGACAGGCCACATTCAAAGGATCAAGAATCAGAATAACTTCAGGGCTCAACAATGAAAGTGGAAGTCAGAAGACAACGAATCTATGATTTTAGGAAATTATTTACAACCTAGAAGTTTGCATATGGCCAAACTATCAGTTACAGAAAGATTGGAGTGAAGACATTTTCAAACGTGCAAAATCACAGTAAATGTTCTTCCTTTGAGGCCTTTCCCAGGTAGTTACTGGAGGATTTGTTTGTCCTGAAAGAAAGAGTAAGCCAAGAAAGAAGAAGACATGGCAATAAGAGCTAAAACCTATGAGAAAGGCAGAGTCCCAAGATGGGAGTGAAGGGGGTCATGGGAATGGATGGGCACCAAACACAGAGGACAATGTGTTAGATTGGGAGAAGCCAAAGTGCTCTGGGAGAAAGTTAGGAACAGAAATTAGGACAATGCTTGATGTGTTTGCAAGCACTGAAAGTAGATTTACGCAATTCACAGAGTTTAGTGTGTAATTAATAATAATTACCAAGAAAATTCCAACCCCCCATTATTATTTCCAGGGAAAACAATAAGCTATAGTAAAGAAGAAGAGATCAGAGGATACCATTTGGCTCAGCTGTGAATTACATATACATAGTCACAGCTATAAATGGAAGCACTGGATGTTGATCTCCCCCAAATTATGATTTAAATCTATAGGGAGGATGGGGGACAGGAGGTGTGGCTGTGTGTGATCAAGGGTACAAAGCTGAAGGCTAACTAAACCCTCATCTCTCATCAAGGGAAGCCAGTAGAAAAAAATCTTAAAAGTGGAAAACCATGATGGAACAATACAAGCATGTTATTTGAATCACCTGAGGATCAATTTAACAGGCAAATTCTGATTCAGTGCATCTGAGAGTCTTTGATTTAATGAACCCCAAGGAGATGTGCATGCTGATCATCCAAGGACCACACATTTAGGGCAAGGATGTAGAGAACAGAAATAAATACAAAAATACTCAACTGAAAGAGTTGCAAGTATTTGAAATGTTTGCCTCTGAAGGACAGAGAGTGGGGTACTAGGCCAATATTTTTCCTAAAAACCCTTGTACAACTGTTTGACTCTTTAAATGATATATGTGTATAATTTTGAGACAAAGTAGAAACTAGATGTTTCTCTATGAGAAGAAAAATAAAAACATGAATATTTTAAAGCACACACACATGCACGCACACACACATCACCTGATTTGTGCACAAGTACCACTTGGCTACAATGTTCATTCCAAAAATCATTCCTGGCCATGGAATATCTCCAGTGACAGCATCTCAGAAAATGTGGAAGGAGTCTGCCTGTGGAGTGTAGCATCTGGGGTTGATGGTCAGGTTGTCAAACTCGACTATGGACGGGATGGCATTCATATACTTCTCTGTGAAACTCTTGTAACCTCCAACTGCAGCAAATGCTGAAAAGGCATCAGATAAAATGAAATGTCCTACAGAAGTTTAAGACACCTGGTGTTCATGATTATTCCTGTGTCTTTCTTCCAGAATCCAAGTTTTTCTAGTACCAACATGAGCATTGACCCTGCTACGAAATTTACTTTCTCAAAGCATATAAAGCAAATTGCTCTGTATCTTTTCTTGTTGTAATGTTCTTTACATTTTGATTAAGTTTCTATCTTTACGGTAAATTTGAAAGTGAGTTAATGAATGAATCCCATGAAATTAGCCACCAGAAAGGCTCAACTCCTCTCAAAGTGTCAGGAAGTGATGACCTCTATTTCTGACACAGAGCCTGGTCAGTCTAAACTTATATACAGGCTGATGTTCTGCTGAAACACTGTATTTTGCTTATGTTGCAGTTTAACAATTGGGAAAATAAGGAGCAGAAATTGAAGGCAGCATATTACATGTGAGTGAGGAGAACTGGTATGACTCAGCCCACAGGGGGTCTGGAAAGGTTAGGCAGGATTAGAAAAGAACTATAATGCATGGAAGCTTAGAAAGATGAGCTCATACATATGGGGCCATTTCATATAGGTTCAAATGAGGCATACAACTGAATCATACAACTGTAGAGTTGAGGTCAACATTAATTCACTTCCTCATTAGTTATTTAATTGAGCACCCACTATGTGCCAGACATTAAGCTTGGCAGTAGGGATTTATTATGTGCAAAACAAATGAGCAAGGCAGAAACTTGTCCCCTGGGGGTGGGGGGGTGGGGATAGACAAGCAACCACAAAACAAAGGAATTGCTCTGATAAGGGGAATAAAGTTTGTAAGAGAAATACGTGGGAAAAAATACATGGGAGACTCTAAGAGATGAAGAAATCCGATCTCCTCATCCTAAGAGTGAGGGAAGTGAGGCTTAGAGAGACTGAGTAATTTCCCAGGGAGTGCATCACTGAGGCTAGAAACAAAAAAATCCATGAACAAGAATAGTGTAGAAGTCCTGGCTAACAAATAGAAAGATTTGTTACTAGCAGTTGCTTCCAGAGCAGCACAGTGCAATAGAACTTTCTGCAGTGATGGAACTATTCTATATCTGTGCTGTCCAATATGGTAGCTACTAACCATACATTGGGCATGTGAAATGTGGCTAGGTGACTGAGGAACTGAATTTTAAATTTTATTTAATTTTAATTAAGTTAAATTTAAATAGCCACATATGATAGTGGCATAAACATTGTGTTGAAATCACCAACTATCATTGTAAATTTGTCTGTCTTTGCAGTTCTGTCAGTTTTTTTTTCATATATCTTAAAGTTCTGTGATTAGATGCATATATATTCAGTATTTCTGAACTCCCTGCAGCTCAATTAGGTAGAGAATGGTGAGTGCAGAACAGGGGTGGGATCAAGAGAGGTTTATTTTCATCCATTTTACCATGTGCATGGAGTTCCTATCCAAAGATAAACAAATACCATAGTAAAGGAAAACACAAATTAGCAAATTATAAATTCAGTTCATCAATATTGCCTGCTGGCATAACTTAATCAAAAGACCAAACTAACTGCTGATACTAATAAGTCCGAGTTGTCAGGAAAATTCAACCTATCTTTGTTTATTACAATAAAGTAAGTGATGTTTTTAAATAGATTTCCATCTGAAACAGTCATAATTTAATATTCAATTATCTAAATTTTTGCTAATATTTAATCTTTCATTTCATGAAGATTCTATGTATATGAAAGGTTTTTGTGCGTTGAAACCAATAATCCAATGCTTTTGCACAATCATGAATCCAGATGTACTGATTTCATCCATTCTGAACCTGAGGAAATAATGTTAAATAGGATAATTTACCTAAGCAATAAAATTTTCTAAAGGGGATAAAGTCCTTCTCCCCCATGTCTTCATGCTGAAATAGTGCAGGAAGGAAGAATTCAGGTGATATTTCAATGATGGGAATTATATAAATGACTGGAAAATGAGTCCTGCTGGAACTGGGAGGCAACAGATAAAGAGCAGCCCAGAGAGACTGAGCAGAAACCCGTCCCATGATTTCCATTCCCAGGCTCAGCCCACATATAGGGCATCATCTGTCTTTGTTCACTTACCAGACCCCATGAGAATAGAAGAGCCTTTGAGCATGATGATGGTCTGGAGGGTGTCTGTGTATATCACTGAGGCTAAGCCCCCTGTGGAGTTAAAGAGAAAGTCCAGGGCATTTTGTCCATGAGCTCTCATTTATTTGCCTTCACCTTTGAGCTCTCCCCTACCCAAACCCTGGACATGACTCAGCAGTCCAGGCTGTGCTACAACTTTGTCTAGGAATCATTATTTCATTAGTACTTGTGTCTCTCATTGATTCTCCTGTCTCCTTTGCATTGTCTTCACTCAAAGTTTCTATGAATTACAGTGGAGTTCTATCTTTGTGTGAGTTTTTGAATATTAATTAGGAAAAAAGCAAAAATTTAATATTATGAAAGTTTCCCTTGATTTGCCACATTTAGTAGAGCACGCCATGTCTAAAAAAAATTAGCAAAGCCATTTTTGCTCCAATGTTTGAACATATCATCATTTCTTTGGCTGAATAGTAGATATAGTAGTATAAATACCAGCTATGATGATGTTTTGCTGCATTGTTGTACAAAAAAAAATGACGACAAAACCTTCTCTTTAAACTCTAGGCTCACTAGATTCACAGATAACAGATATTCCCTTTATGAGAGTATCCCAGGGAAAATAGACTGATCCTGAAAACAGTAGATCTGTGCCTCCATCTCACTTATTCTGAAACATGTTCATTGTGTGAAAAACAATCCAGAACTGTCTTGATTATTTAAAGTGTTATTTTTCTTTATTTTTTCCCAACTGAGCTGGTATAGTTTAATTTTTGATAAGTTCATATGCATGTGACAACCCTCCAATCTGGTTCATGACAGCCTGCTGGGATGCTGCCTCATAACTTCATCCCACAACCAACTACAACTCACTGCCCCAGTTCTCTTCTCCCAACTCTGCCACCAATGGCCTTCCACCATGCCTTGTCATGCTGTATTCACTTGTGTCCCATTCTTCATTTCCCAGTCTTATTTCTGAGCCTCTATTTCACCCTGACCTTCTGTGTGTAATGCAGCTGAGCCAAATCACCAGTTCCCTACCCTGAGTGCCCACCTCATTACCCTTGGTCAAGCTGCTCGTGCCCAATATTGTGGATTCTGTTTTCTTTGCTCTACTTATGTTTCTGGGTCTGTGCCTGACTCTCACAGTAGGAGTAAAATGTCTTTACCTTGGTGGTGACAGGTTAATGATGAGGTTCCTTATTGCAGGTTGGAGTGAAACCAGAATCAGGCATTACTGAGCTAAAGGTGCATGCAACACACTCACCAGTGACTGTGTAAATAATAGAGATAGCCAAGAGGATGAAGATTGCCAGGCAAAGGTCCAAACCCAAGACCAGCTTGATGAATATGGCTCCAGAAAATATGTTTGACTGAAAAGGGAATGGTTAGGATAGAAAAATTCATATGCATCTCAGTCCTCTGATTTCTCTGCTTTAATGTATTACCTCTTCTTTTCCTGGCAAACTCCTACTCATCCTTCTATACTCCACTCGGCTGTATACACAAGTATAAGTTTTGAACAGTGATCTTCCCTCTCTTGCCTCTATATCCTCAGAGCACTTTGTTCATTTCTCAATGGAAGCACTTATTAAACAGGTCTAGGGTCAGGTATTACATTTAGTTGTCTTGTGTCTTCAGTCTACTTTAATCTGAAACATTTCCACAGCTTTTCTTTTTTGTATGTAACTAACATTTTTAAAGAATTGAATCTCCCTCCCTTCTTAATCTAACAACTTTAATTTCAGATTTTTCTGTTAGTTCCTCATGTACGGATACAGGTTACACATTCTTGGCTGGAATACTACATAAGTGATGTTGTGTCCTTCTCAGTGCATCCAATCTGGAAGCATTCAATGTCCATCTTTTCTACAATGGTGACATTAATTTTTTTATTTTTAAAGGACATACCGGGGATTGAATCTGGGACCATGTGTGTGGGAGGCAGGCACTCAACCACTGAGCTACATCCACTCCCAGTGGCATTAATTGGAGCCCAATTTCTCCACTGTATAATTGCTGTTTTATTTTTCCCCTGTAACTAATAAGCAGTCTGTGACAAGACACTTTAAACCATGCAAATATCCTTCTTCTTCAAAAATTTCCCCTAGATTTAGCATTCATAGATGGTTCTTACCTGATCCAGTTTTTACTATGATGGTTGCAAAATGATGATTTTCCAACTCTAGCACTCCCTCCATATTTACCAGTCATCCCTCAGCATTTTACTGAGGGTAAAAGGCCTCCCTTCTCCTCTACTATCTACCTATCTGTCTGTCTGTATGTATGTATGTGTAAATGCATACATACTAGGTTATATAAATTATATGTATAATTGATACAGATGCTTAGATTCATATTTTATCAATAGTTTACAAATCATTATTGTATGTAATTATTTTGATGCTCATATTATCCTGGAGTTGGCCATTGGGATGTCCCTCAAGCTGGCTCCTGTATAAGGTCTGTAGATTAGATATTAGTTTGTATCCAATTTCCTGATTTAAAAAATTTGCAATGTGGTTTTCTAAGAGAATATTAATGTTTTAGAAAAAGAAAATTAAAACCTTTAGGTGTACAGGAACATAATGTATGCAACTGATTACTGATATATCATTATTTGTAAAATATATATATATATTTATATTAAGTGGACAAGATGAACTTTTTCAAGCCTGGGACAGGAGAGCACTATGAAAACAGTCCTAACTTTTCACAATAAGCTATTTAATGAGTAACCAGGGCAGAATCTGTTATCAGAATGAAAAGGACCCAAAAGTTCATGTCTAAGTTAAACCATTATTAATATCATCTAAAATATAGCCTGGGAGGCAAGAACGGACTCCTCCCACCATATCATTCCAGCCATTCCAAAACCCCCATAGCCTTACATGCTTTTGGCCTTCTCTCCTTCCCTCACCCATTCTGGTCCCTTCCCACTACCAGCAAAACTCCACTTCAGGAGGCTGCTTCCCCCAGGAGCCCTCCTGGCTACTGCCATTCTGCCCCAGCAACTTGTTCATGCTCTTTAGAACCATAAAGTTAAAGATGTCAGAATCAGAGGAGAACTGGGAGGTCAGAGAGTCCAACCCACTGTGGAAATGTGGAACATATAAGCACAGGGGCCCAGACACCCACATGCTTCTCTGCTCCCCTCTGTCTCTCCTGTCCCTTTTCCTAATCCTGCTCCTTCAAGTTCCTGCTCCATGATGAGAACCCTAATAGTGACCATCCCCCTTCCTGAGTGTCCTATAACACACATCTTCTATTTGTCCACATATACTGTGTTGCAGTTCACATTTTAGTATATTTGTATATATTGTCATAGGGTGCTAATTATTTCATGCACAAAATTGTTGTCTCTCTAACCATATGGTTATACAGGAATCATAAACACAGGAATCTTTGTTAATCCTAACATGTGGCTCAATAAAAAAACAGTACATGCTAGGAAATGCTCACGCTGCATTAGGAAGGCCCATGCCATCTAATCTTAGCAGTGGCTTATTTCCAGCAATGACTCAACTCAATACAAGAGCAATAAGGAGAATTGGCTTCTTCTCTCACAAGCCTTAGAATAACTGCCTGGACCATAAACTTGCAGGAAATTATTTCACTAGTCACCCATCCATGGGAAACATAGGAGTTACTCTTTGTTTTCTATATGTGGCCGGATCTTGGAATTCCTTCCATCTTTCCTCACTGGTTATCTCCAAGGAAAGTAACTTTTAAAAAACATTTAAATCCTTTGAATATTGATCTATAGGAGCAGTCTTAGATAAAATAGAATAAATTTAAGAAAAGACAGTGTATAACACATAGAACATTTTTCTTCTGGTTCACAAATCAGAGAGTCAAGCTGAAAATAAAAGTATAAACACAGACTGGCTCTGGCAAAGAGAATAAAGAGGTTATCAGGCAGTGAAAATGGCTGGAGACCTAAGAAGTCCTCCTCTTCTCTACTTCTAAAAAGCCATGTCACTTGAATGAGACATTTTGTTTTTTCTATGCATTTATGTTTTCTTATCCTTAATGAGAGGGTGAATTAACACTCTGGAGCCTCTCACAACTTAAAAGTCTACTATTTGCTTACATGAAATACATAAATAAGTAAATTCATCAAGACAGATTGTAAATTTTGTTTCCCAGGGGAAGGGGAAGTTGTTATTGCTTGATAGGTGCACAGTTTGTATTTCGGTGATAGAAAAGTTGGAGACATGGATATGGGTGATGGTAGCACAATGTCGTGAATGTATTTATGCCCCTGAAATGCATACTTGAAAGTAGTTAAGGTGGAACATTTTGAGTTATATTAATGGTGCTACAATGAAAAGTTAAAAAAAGAAAGTCAAGAAAAAATCCAGCAGGGACTCAGGGAATTAACCAACAACACAAAACGCTCAAACATATGCATTATGGGCATCCCAGAAGGAGAAGAGAAGGGAAAGGGAACAGAAGAAGTGTTGAAGGAAATAATGACTGAAAACTTCCCAACCCTATTGAGAGAGATGGATGTGCAGATCCAGGAAGCAAAGCATACCCCAAACAGTATAAATCCCAACAGGCCAACTCCAAGACATATACTTGTCAAAATGTCCAATGCTTAAGACAAGGAGAAAATACTCAAGGCAGCAAGAGAAAATAGAACTTCATTACCTTACAGTAATGGACACAGGACATGGTAAACATCATAAAAAATTATTAAACTGTACAGTCTAAATTGTAAACTATACTGTAAACCATTGACAATTTTTAGTTGCTTTATTTTACTATCTGTATAACAGTTATAACAATGCTAACATCCATTTTAAAAAAAAAGGTTTTAATATGGAGTGGGGAAGGGGAAGGGAGGTTGGGTATGTGGGAGTCTCTAGTATTTGCTGTTACCTAAAACTTCTTTGAAAATTAAATCAAAATTAGGGAGACACTGGGGAATGAGAGGGGGAAGGTGTCATGGTACACTGGACATCTGATAATATAGTGATAAAAGGAAAAAGGAATAATTTTTATTAATGATTTTTTTTTGTTTTTTTTTCCCATTGTTTTGAATGTCCCAATCCACTAATTATATTTTATTTTTAGTTTAGTTTCTTTTTTTTTCTTCTGAGTTTCCTTGTACTTATCTCTTGCATTTAAGCTTATCATTATTATTTCTTTTTCCTATTAATTGTATTTTGTTATTATATGGGCTTCATGTTCGAGGAAGGTTTAGATGACAGAAGAGTTACAAGGGGGGCTGCAGAGGATCAATGGTGGGGGGTGTCCGGGATGGGGAATTCATGGGAGTAAGTCCATATGAATATACATGAAAGATATATAAAATTGTTCAAATGATCAAGGCATGGGGCATGGTTACGGTGGGTAGACAATTACTCAATAAATGAGGGAATCTGAATTCCCAGCCTGGAGAGATCTGCTACATTCCCCAAGGGAGCAGCAACAGTCCCCTGAGTGCAGAGGCAGTGTCTGGCAAAAGAGGATGGCCCACTGATGGGTTCTTGTTATTGAAGACTAGCCTTATGAGTATTTGCTCTTGTAATTGAAACTTAGCCTACTGTTATGGGGTGCCTAAGGGTTGCCACCTGAGAGCCTCCTTGTTGCTCAAATGTGGCCTCTCTCTAAGCCAAACTCAGCATATGAATGCATTACCTTCTCCCCAACATGGGACATGACTCCCGGGGATGAGCCTCCCTGGCAACAAGGGATTAATACCAAGTGCCAACTGGCAACACGATCAGAAAAAGACCTTGAATAGGGGGAAACGTAAAGAGAAATGAGTTCATGTGGCTAAGAGACTTCAAAGAGAGTCGGGAGGTCATCCCAAGGTAATGCTTACACACACCTCAGTAGGATCTCAAAGAACACCAAAGTGGATATCACCCCACACAGAGGGACCCCTGAGGGCTCTGGAGACACCCAGGTCCTATGTAAGTGGGGATAGCCCCAGAGATTGATGCCTAATTAGTGGGCTCTTCATTGGAATCTGTGCTCCTTAGAGTGACAGAGTTGGACTCAAATAAGTCCTCCATGCACATGGTCCATCAGTCCCTTCTATTCAAACCTATATGTGATGCTGGAGTTGTTAGGTGTACTTCCAGAGACTGAAGCCTCTGGCCTACCTATGTGCCAGCTGTGCCTGGAATCTCGGTGGAGTTGCAACTCCTACCTTACAGCTCAATGGACTCATCCAAGTAACCTGGTGAGGAGACAATGATGGGCAATGGCCATCCCAGGGAATGGAGATGGCCTGTAGCTGCGGGCAGGATAATCCCATCCACCATATCCATGGGATATAAGCCCTCTCTCACTTGAAGGTGGAATGGACATCACCATCCCAGTCCCCTCAGGATTGGGGGAGGAGCTGTGGACTAGAGTGGACTTGGTGGTGTTTTGTTGTAGACATATTGTGATTCAAGCAATGGAAGAAATTGTAACAGTGAAGTGGAGCTGGTGGGCACCGGATGTTTTTGGGGCAGGGAGAGGAGGGGCAGTTGAAATACAGGGGCTTTTTTGGGACTTGGGGGTTGTCCTGAGTGGCATTGTGGCATCAGCATATACCATGCAGAACTGTGTGGGAGAGTGTGGTCTATGATGTGAACTGTGGTCTATGCTCAATGGCAAGGCCCCAGGATGTATATATCCATTGCGGGTGTTGTGCCACACTGATGAAGGATGGTGGTGTGGGATGTTGTTGGAGGTGCAGGAGGTGGGGAACATGGGAATTCCTGTAATTTCTGAGTAATATTTAGGTAATCTAAGCACCTTTAAAAAAAATATATATATATAAAATAACATTTATGTAAGCAAATGCACATATATGCATATGTATTCATATATCATTTTACAAATATTGGTATGTATTTTGAAAAATTTGATTTTTACCCACAATAAAAAAATAAAAAAAAAGAAAGTCAACTGTGAACACATGGTCTCTGAAGCTCCTGTCTTTCCACAAGGAGTTGGTGGTGAGAGCCCAGGTTACTAAGACATGCAATCATATGGTTCAGACTGTAAGGGCTTTCAATAACCTCCACATCTGTCTCTGATCTTAGCACTTCTGCCTCATCAAGGGCAGCTTTTGAAGACAGTATACAAAATCAGGTGAACTCACCAAGATTCTCAAAGCCACACAGATGAAGAGGGAGAGCACAGAGAGGTAGATCTGGAGTCGCTTCCCACCAAACCTCTTCTTCAGGTACTCCGGCATGGCCAACACCTGCAAAGGCAGACATCATCAGAATTCACTTTCAGAGCCCAGCACATCTGGGCTAGTCCACATTTAGCAGGCACCTCTGGACAGTAAAGCACTGTATGTGGCACCTTGGGAATACAGAAGTGAGAAAGGCACAATCTCTTGGAAGAGCAGCAAGGAGCTGGAATGAACACAGCAGGCATTGGAGTCAGACAACCTTGGGATCTTTTCCAGTTCTGGCATTTACTAGAAGTGTGACCTTTTGCAAATGACAGTCTCTCTGAATCTTCATATTCTCACCTGTAAAGTTGGAGTTTAATGTGAAGATTCAAATAAAGTCCCTATAATACCTAACTTATGGTAGATACTCAACAAATAATTATTTTCACCTGTAATCTTACTCCAGTAGAAATAATATTACCTGTAAATAATGAATCACAATTATGATTTCATAATAAATAGATCATCAGGCAAATAGCAAATATACATCTGGATATGCATTTACATGATCATCTTTACTGAAAAGAATAGAATTACATTAAAACCCTACTTAGAGAAAAAATGGGATATGTGGGTATCATATCTGAAATATGAGGTTGACTATGTGATAAGTAGCATAAAGGTGCAGATTTCTTATTTATTCATAACAGATTGAGCTCATGATTTAATTTCTCCTAGTATACAAGGATGTTTGGTAAATATTTATAATATATTATTGGAAACAAGAAGGGATCTCTTGGCAGACCAGGAACTGTGAGGATGCCCTGAAAGATGGAAGGCCACAGCCAAGGACACTTGAATGAGTTCTGTTGCAAAAAGTTGGCAGTTGCACCAAGGATGCTACAGCATCCCTTAACAGAACTTATTCAAGCCTGGAAATGGAAGGGACCTAAGGATGAGCAAAGGGTGATCATATAAAGAACTGCAGAGGGACTGGCACATCTCTGAGTTCCCTTGTCTCTGGACTTATCCTAGGATATGGAACCCCACGGTCCAAACACCAGCAGTCGGAAGAATAAATGTAGGAACTTGGCTCAGGGGACAGGGCAGTGCCCCAGTTGGTGGGCAACACCAAGGTTGAAGGGGAGCCACAGTAGCCGTGGTATATCCTGCCACTAATTGAAAAAAGATTAACAGCACTGAAGTATATATTTGAATGTGGTTAAAGGGGAAATTTTAGGTTGTATATATGTTACTAGAATAAAAATTTACAAAGAACAAGCAAAATTCAAATCATAGGACTGGGGAGCAGAGGTAGCTCATGTGGTTGAGCACCTGCTTCCCATGTATGAGGTCCTGGGTTTGATCCCCAGTACCTCCTAAAAACAAATAAAAGAAAAACCAAATCTCATTGGGGAGCAGATGTAGCTCAGTGGTTAAACACCTGCTTCCCATGTACAAGGTCCTGGGTTCAATCTGCAGTACCTCCTAAAAACAAAAACAAAAACAAACAAACAAAAATCCATAGGACTGTATAACACAAACAGTGAACCCTAATGTAAGCCATGGACTAGAGTTAATGGTACCATTATAAAAATATTCTTTCATGAATTATAACAAATGTACCACACAAATGCAAAGGGTTAATAATGGCAGGGAGGTAATAAGGAAACTCTGTATTTTATGCATGGTTTTTCTGTAAATCTACAATTTCTCTAATAAAAATAAAGTTTAAAAAAGAGAGGCCTCTTTATAACTGTCAGAATAACAAAAACTAGGATAAAGGAAAATACCATGTGCTGGTGAGGATGTGGGAACTCTTATGACAATAGTGAGGAGCAGGAGGGCAGCTGACTGTAGCCATTCTCAAGAGCATGTTGTAGCACTTAGAGGATTTATATAACTAAATGCCCAGAAGTCCTTGGACATATGAGCTTAGAGCAGTGGTTTCCAAATGGGGTGAATTTGCCCTCCTGCCCCAGGTGACATTTGAAAATATCTTGTGCTCCTGGTATCTAGTGAGTAGAGCCCAGGGATGCTGCTCACCATTCTACAATTTACATGACAGGCCCTTACAACAAAGAATTATCTGGCCTCATGTGTCCATGGTGCTGAGGTTGAGAAATCCAGGCTTCAAGATCCATAAGAAGGAAAGTGCAAGGAAAGTGCAAAGTGCATCACCTTAGTATGTTTATTCACTTTTAAAATTATTCACTTTAAAAATCTACATACAAGCAGGGACTCAGACAGATATCTGTGCAACGATGTTCATCACAGCACTATTCACAATAGCCAAAAGGTGGAAGCAACCCAAGTGTCCATTAACAGATGAATGGATAAGCAAAATGTGGTATAGTCATATAATGGAATATTATTGAGCTGTGAAAAGAAGTGAAGTACTGACACATTCCGTGACATTGCTGCCTCTTGAAGACATCATGTTGAGTGAACTAAGCCAGGTGAAAAAGAAAAAATATTTTATTTGAAATAAATTTATAAAATTTACATACAGTAAAATTTGTTGTGGTATATAGTTCTATGAGTTTTGGCAAATGCACAGTCATGTACCTACCACCATATTCAAGATAAAAAGCAGTTCCATCATGCTCCCGATTTCCCTCATGCTGCCTCTTTGTAGTGCTACAGAGTTGGAGGCAAACTATGTGTCCATCAGTAGGGGAGTGAATGAGCAGCAGCCAGAAGCAATAAAAGGTACGTGTGTGTAGAAGGGTGTAGTTTTAAAAGACAAAGCCAAATAAGGGAAAAAAAACAAAATAAAGTCTATAGCAAGATAGCATTTATGTAAACTTGAAAAATACATATGTACACATCCACTTCCACAAAATAGCACCATAAAATTCCATGGAGACAGAAATACTAATAACACATTAAACACATTCATGTGGATACTTGCAGGAAAAAGGTAAATGGAAGGGGGGATGGAGAGGGAAAGGGAAGCATAAAAATTAACATAAGAAAGGGGATTTAGGCAGACTTTAAATGTTAGTAAACCATGAACTGAGGAGTTTGATAAGCACTTTTGATTATATTAAATATACATATTATATATATCACTTAGTGTGATTATATATAATATACATGTATATATTGTGTGATACATATGTATGTATATAAAATGATTAACACTCCTGTTCTCTTGAACTGAAATCCAATGAAGAAAAAAAAATGTGCAACTCAGAATTATGCAGAATTAGGAAAAATATAGAACTTCAGATTGAGGGTCCTGCTGAGTGGTACTACTCCCCTCCAGTGGTTTGATACATCAAGCTGCCACCCATCTCTCCACCTCCAGCTCCAGCCCTTATGCTTTATCCACACTGAGGTCCTCTCAGGTGCTGCATGCTCTCTCATTGGGCTTTGCACACAACATTCCCTGGCCTCAGGACAACCTTCCTCACCATCTTTCCCTGGCAGTCACCTGCCCATTGCTCAAATCTCCACTCTTCAGGGAGGCTTCCTTTAAGGCCCAGACTGGATTAGGAGCTCTTCCATAGTGACCTGGGATTGCCCAGACAGTCTCCTTAGAGTGACACCCAATTTATTTGTGCCCTCTTTTCAGTGGGGAAGGGATGGCTACTCATTCATAGATGCATCTCTGACACCGTGCAGGGTGCCTGGCATGGAATGGGTGCTCAACCAGTATTTCTGAAGAGAAGTACTCTCCTTGAGCAATCTGCAAATCGCAGTCTCCCACTGCATGCTGGGTGCTCCGTTTCAGTGTCCTCACTGCACCAAATACTCTCCCCATTCCAAAGTGAACTAATTGTTCTCCCTCTCACTCATCCCCTGGTCCCCTCTGGAAATCCCCGACTCTGTTAAAGGTAGCTTCATGCATCCAGACCCCTAAGCTTGAGGTCTTAGGTTTGCTCTTAATATCTTTCTCCACTGCCTTCCCCTCTAATCTGCCACCAACATGTCATCCCTTCCCCAGACACATGTCTCCTTCCTCTCTCTGTTTTCTTGCCTAGAGCCTCATGAGGTATCATATGATTGTCCTCATTATGTCACCTTCAGTAGATTCCTGCTCAAGTCTACTCTCCTCCCAGCTACCTGAGTGAAGCTTCCTACGATATGAATCTGATCGTGAGTCTCAACTGCCTGAAAGTCTATGCTGACTACCTGTTTCCAGGAGAATAAAGGGAACATCTTTAATGTCTAGGATGAACATGAGGCCTTCATGATTGAACCCCACCTGCAGGCCCACTTCCATCTCCCATTATTCTCTCCCCATATACCCTCTATTTTAATCATAATTTTACCCTACCTTCAAATACTCCAAGTCCTTTCATGAATTTCAGCTTTCATATATTGTTTCTTCTGAATCTCTGTGATCTTACTTTCCTACCTTAAGGGTGACCTTTATTTCTCAAGGCTCAACTCAGGTTACCTCTGGGAAGCTTTTCTTTTTGTACATGACTGACTCTAGCTTCAGTTTCCTGCATGAGGCTGGACTTACCTCTATCACAGTGGTTGTTGTGCAGGGCCACTACTAATTTGTCATCTGGCTTCAGTCACATTTTACACTGGGAGCCCCTCTAGGGAAGGAATTGGGTCTTTGTCACCTGTATATTTCTAGCAACAGGCCAGGTGACTGCTGGCTAAGAATATTCTGTGATTGAGAAGAATAAATGAGTGAATAAGTGAATGCATGAAATACACCTACAGATGGACATACAACACCCGACTTCAGATACTCACCCCTGCCTTGATGTAGATGAGAACAAAGAACCACCCTAGAACCAGGAGTAACTGTAAAACCTATAAGCAATCAACAAAAGAATGTAAAGTTAAAGGGGTTTGTCTGTGGACCATACCATTTCATGACCTGAGACTGAAATATCACACTAAACCTAATTATGACCCACAGATACCTCTGGTTCTTTTACTCTGTTTACATAAGGCAGAAGACACAGTGTCCTGGGGGCATACCATGTGACAAAAGATGTGTGGTAAAAAATGGACAGAAGATAAAGAAACACTGGAAGATCATACAATCTTTGTCGAAGGGAATTTTTCTTCTTTTTTTTTTTCATTTATTTTTATTATTATTATTTTTTGCTCTTCTCATCAATGTATTTCTTTAAAAAAATATTTTAAAAGACGCTTAGATTACATAAATGTTACACAAAAATTACAAGGATTCCCATGTTCCCCACCTTCCACACCTCCCACAGCCTCCCACATAAACATCTTTCATTAGTGTGGCACATCACCTGCAATGGATATACACATCCTGGGGCTTTGCTACTAAGCATGGACCATAGTTCGCATTGTAGACCACACTCTCTCCCACACAGTTCTGCATGTTATATGCTGATGTAAAATGGCCTATATCTGTCATTGTAATGTCACTCAGGATAATTCCCAAGTCCTGAAAAAGCCCTTGTATTACAACTGCTTTTCCCTCTCCCTGCCCCAAAAGCATCCAGTGGCCACCAGCTCCACATCAATGTGTAATTTCTTCCATTGCTTGAATCACAATATGTCTACAACAGAAAACCAGTAAGACCACTCTAGTCCATAGCTCTTCCCCCAATCCTGAGGAATCTGGGATGGTGTCGTCCACTCCACCTCCAAGTGAGGGGGGCTCATATCCCATGGATAAGATGGATGGGATTACCCTGCCTGCAACTGCAGACTCTCTCCATTTCCTGGTATGGCCATTGTCCATCATCATCGCCTTGCAAGGTGACTTGGGTGAGTCCCTTGAGCTGTAGAGTAGGAGTTCCAGCTCCACTGAGATTCCAGGCACAGCTGGTACATGGGCAGGCCAAAGGCTCCAGTCTCTGGAAGTACAACTACAAACTCCAGCACCATATATAGGTTTGAATAGTAGGGACTGATGGATCATGTGCAGGGAGGACTTATTGGAGTCCAACTCTGTCACTCTCAGGAGCACAGATTCCAAAGTAGAGCCCACTGATAAAGCATCAATCTCTGGAGCTGTCCCTCTTATATAGGACCTGGGTGTCTCCAGAGCCCTCAGGAGCCCCTCTGTTTGGGGTGATATCCCCTTTGGTGTTCTATGAGATCCTACTGAGGTGTGCATAAGCGTTACCTCTGGGATGACCTCCCGACTCTCTTTGAAGTCTCTTAGCCATATGAATTCATTTGTCTTTAACTTTCCCACCTTTCGTTCAAGGTCTTTTTCCAGTCGTATTGCCAGTTGGCAATTGGCATTAACCCCTTGTTGCCAGGGAGGCTCATCCCCGGGAGTCATGTCCCATGCTGGGGGGAAGGTAATGCATTTATATGCTGAGTTTGGCTTAGAGAGAGGCCACATTTGAGCAACAAGGAGGCACTCAGGTGGCAACCTTATGCACCCCATAACAGTAGGCTAAGTTTCAATTACAAGAGCAAAGACTCATAAGGCTAGTCATCAATAGCCAGAACCCATTAGTGGACCATCCTCCTTTGCCAGACACTGCCCGTGCACTTGGGGGACTGTTGCTGCTCCCTTGGAGAATGTGGCAGAGCTCTCCAGGCTGAGAATTCAGTATTCTCTCATTTATTGAGTGATTCTCCACCCACTGTGACCATGCCCCACTCCTGGATCATTTGAACAATTTTATATATCTTTTTTGTATATTCAGGTGAACTTCCTCCCATGAAACCCCCATCCCAAACACCCCCCACCAATGATCCTCCCCTGCCCCCATTGTAACACTTCTGTGACCCAAACCTTCCTTAAAGATGAAGCCAATATAATAGCCAAATACATTTAATAGGAAAATGAAATAATAATAAGTTTAAATGTAAGAAATAAAATACATGGAAACTTAAAAAAAATAAAATAAAAATAAAATAAAATTAAAGAATTGTGATTTTCAAAAATGGGAAAAAACAAAAAAATTTAAAAAAAAAATTTTTTTTTTAATTTTCCCTTTTATCACTGCATTATCAGTGTCCAGTCTGTACCATGGCTCCTTCCCCTTGTCACTCTGCAGTGTCTCCCAAATTGTTTTTTAATTTTCAAAGAAGTTTTAGGTCACAGCAAAGTCACACACAGAATACTAGGGACTCTCATATACCCAAACTCCTCCCCCTTTCCTCACCTCATATTAAAACCTTTTTGTATGTAGATGGTAGCATTGTTATAACTGTTATACAGATAGTGAAACAAAGCTACTAAACATTGTCAATGGTTTACAGTATAGTTTACAATTTAGACGGTACAGTTTAATAAATTTTTATGATATTTACCCTGTCCTGTGTCCATCACTGTAAGGTAATGAAAAACATATCCCCTGACCAATAAATACCCCCTGTTTGATCTATTTGGTTCCTCCTTCAGCATCCCCCCTGGGGCATATGACTCTCCCCTGACTTGACTCATTGGATGACAAGATTCATAGTTACATGCAACAAGAGGTCTTGACACACTGATTGTCCTCCCCTATTAGGATCCACCCTTGCTCATAAGAAATGCCCACATGTCTGTTTCTGGGTGAATCAGTCCCCCCAAAGATGGGGATCCATCTCCTTCCCACTCACCGTGTGGGTCTCTGCTCCCAGACACAACACATTATGACAGGATGAACACTCACACACTCCCCAGAAGCCTGCTCCAGATGTTTCCATCCTGAATGCACCCCCCCCCAATCAACACGATAAACCAGTGGCACTACCTTGTCATATTGCCATAATAGGATTCCAACTCCTTCACTTTCAACCTCATACCCATAAGTCCCATGTACAGTGAAATCATGTATTGTTCATCCTTCAATGCCTGGATTGTTTCACTCAATGTAAGGTCTTCAAGATTCATCCATGTTATTCTGTGTGTTAGCACTTTATTCCTTCTTACAGCTGAGTAATATTCCATTGTATGCATGTACCACATTTTGTTTATCCCATTCATCTGTTGATGGGCACCGGGGCTGATTCCAACTTTTGGCAATAGTGAACAATGTTGCTATGAATATTGGTGTGCATATAGCTGTTAGTGTCTTTACTTTCAATTCTTCTAGGTATATATGCAGCAGTGGAATGGCTGGATCATATGGAAGATCTATTGTTAGTTTTCTGAGGAACTGCAAAACTGTCCTCCACAGTGGTTGGACCATTCCACAATCCCAACAGCAGGAAATGAGGGTTCCTATTCCTCCACATCCTCTCCAACACTTATAGTATGCTGTTTTTTTAATAGCTGCTATTCTAATACATATAAAATGGTATTTCATTGTAGTTTCGGTTTGCTTTTCCCTAATAGCTAGGGACGTCAAGCATTTTTTTCATGTGCATTTTAGCCATTTGTATATCTTCCTTGGAGAAGTGTCTTTTCAGGTCACTTGCCCACTTTTTAAACATGCTGTCTTTTTATTTTTAAGGTTAAGGATTTCTTTATATATGAGGGATATTAGGCTCCTATCAGATATATGGTTTCCAAATATTTTCTCCCATTACATAGGTTTCTTTTTATTTTCTTGATAACGTCCTTTGAGGTGCAGAAGTTTTTAATTTTGAGGAGATCCCATTTATATATTTTTTCTTTTGCTGCTTGTGATTTGGGTGTGAAGTTCATGAAAACATTTCCTATTACAAGGACCTGTAGATGCTTCCCTACATCATCTTCCAAGGCCTTTATGGTTTTACCTCTTATATTTAGATCTTTGATCCATCTTGAGTTGATTTTTGTATAAGGTGTGAGATGGTAATCCTCTCTCATTCTTTTGGATATGGATATCCTGTTCTCCAAGTACCAGTTGTTAAAGAGAACATTCTCCCCCAACTGAGTGGGCTTGGTGGCCTTATTGAATACCAGATGGCTGTATATGTGAGGATCTATATCAGAACTCTCATTTTGGTTCCATTGGTCAGTATGTCTATCCTTGTGCCACTACCATGCAATTTTGAGCACTGCAGCTTTGTAGTATGTTTTAAGGTCAGGTAGTGTGATACCTCCAACTTCATTTTTCTTTTTCAATATGTCTTTGGTGATTCAGGGTCTCTTACCTTTCCAAATGTATTGTGCAGTTAGTTTTTCTAGTTCCTTTAAAAAAAAAAAGCAGTGTTGATTTTTTTGGGGATTGCATTAAATCTATAGATTAGTTTGGGTAGGATAGACATATTGATGATGTTTAGTGTTCCTATCCATGAACAGGGAATATTCTTCCATTTATTTAAGTCTTCTTTGATTTCCTTTAACAGTGTTGTGTAGTTTTCTGTATGTAAGTCCTTTGCATCTTTAGTTAAATTTATTCTAAAGAATTTGATTCTTTTAGTTACTATTGTAAATCGTATTTTTTCTTGATTTCCTCCTCAGATTGCTCTTTATTGGTGTACAGAAATGCTACTGATTTTTGAGCATTGATCTTATAGCCTGCGACATTACTGAACTCCTTTATAAGTTCTAGAAGCTTTGTTGTAGATTTCTCAGGGCTTTCTATGTATAGGATCATGTCATCTGCAAATAATAAAATTTTTGCTTCTTCTTTTCCAATCTGGATGCCTTTTATATCTTGTTTTTGCCTCAGTGCTCGAGCAAGTACTTCTAAGACAATGTTAAATAGCAGTGGTGATAGTGGGCATCCTTGTCTTGTTCTGATCTCAGAGGGAAGGCTTTTAGGATTTCACCATGGAAGATGATGTTAGCTTTGGATTTTTCATATATACCCTTTATCATATTCAGAAAGTTTACCTCTATTCCAATCTTTTGCAGTGTTTTGTCAGGAAAGGATGCTGTATTTTGTCGAATGTTTTTCTGCATCTATAGAGATGATCATATGATTTTTTTCTTTCAATCTGTTTATGTGGTGTATTACATTGATTGATTTTCTTACCCGGGATTTAACCCAATTGGTCATGGTGTATAATTCCTTTGATATGTTGTTGAATGAGATTAGCAAGTATTTTGTTGAGGATTTTAGCATCTAGGTTCATTAGAGAAATTGGTCTGTAATTTTCCTTTCTTGTGCTATTTTTGTTTGGCTTTGGTATTGGGGTAATGATGGAATCATAGAATGAGTTATGCAATATTTCCTTCTACTTCTATTTTTTGGAAGCGCTGAAGCAAGATTGGTGTTAGCTCTTTCTGGAATGTTTGGTAGAATTCAGCTGTGAAGCCATCTGGTTCTGGGCTTTTCTTAGTTGGGAGGTTTTTCATGACTGAGTCTCTTTACTTGTAGTTGGACTGTTGAGTTCATCAATTTCTTCTTTTGTCAATGAAGGCTGTTTGTGAGTTTCTAGAAATTTGTCCATTTCCTCTAAATTATTATTCTTGTTGGCATATAATTTTTCAAAGTATCCTCTTATGATACTCTTTATTTCTGTGGGGTCAATAGTGATATCCCCTTGCTCCTTCCTTATATTCTGTATTTGCATCTGTTCTCTCTTTTTCTTTGTTAGTCTGGCTAAGGGTTTGTCAATTTTATTGATCTTCTTGAAGAACCAGCTTTTGGTTTCGTTTATTTTTTCTAGTGCTTTCTTATTCTCTATTTCATT
>JAQZBX010041863.1:0-22197 GCA_029593785.1 Cabassous unicinctus | reverse complement strand
CGCGCGAGCTGGCCTGCCCTCACAAGGAGACGCCGGGAAGCGAACCCGGGGCCTCTCATGTGGTAAACGGGTGCTCTATCCATTGCGCCACACCCGCTTCCTGCCGTGAGGTTGCTGCATCAGCCCACCGCACTGCTCAGGCCGGCGTGCCCTCACAAGGAGGCCCCGGGACGCGAACCCGGGCCTCCCATATGGTAAACGGGGGCTCTATCCACTGAGCCACACCCGCTTCCCCTGACAATGAAATTAAGAAAATTCCATTTACAAAAGCATCAAAAAGAATAAAATACCTAAGGTTAAGTGTAACAAAAGAAGTACAAAACTTATTTTCATAAAACTCTAAAATACTGTTGAAAGAAATTAAAGAAAACCTAAGAGGAAAGACATCCCATGTTCATGGATCAGAAGACTTAATATTAAGATGGCAATACCGATGAAATTGATCTACAGATTCAGTGCAATCCCCATTAAAATTCCAGCAGGTTTCTCGGCAGAAATTGACAAGCTGATCCTAAAATTCATATAGAAATGTAAGGGACCTAGAACAGACAAAAAAATCTTGAGAAAGAACAAAACTGGAGGACTGTTTCACACTTCCTGGCTTCAAAACTTACTAAAACGTGAAAGTAATTAAGACAGTATGGTGCTAGTATAAGGATAGACATATACAGAGAGATCAATGGAATAAAATTGAAAGTCCAGAAATAAACCTTCACATTTATAGGCAATTGATTTTTGACAGGGTTCAGGGAGTATTCAGTGGAGAAAGAATCAACATTTCAACAAATGGTGCTTGGACAACTGTATATCTTCACGCAGATAAATAATATTAGATCCCCTACCTCACACCAAACATGAAAATTCACTCAAATTGGATCAAAGACATAAATATGAGTTAAAACTATAAAAATCTTAGAAGAAAACATAGACATAAATTTTGTGACCTTGGAGTAGGCAATAGTTTTTAGATACGGCACCGAAAGCACAAGTAACAAAAGGAAAAAAAGTAACAAAAGAAAAAAAAATGATGTATTACATTTCATTAAAATTGGCTGGACAGGTCACGAAGAGAAAAGTGAAAAGATAACTCAGAGAATGAGAACAAATATTTGCAAATCATTTATCTGATAAAGGACTTGTACTTACAATATATAAAGAACTCTTAGAACTCAACAAAAAGAAAAATAGTCCAATTTTTAAAATAGGCAGGGAGCAGTTGAGTGCCTGCCTCCCACATGGGAGGTCCAGGGTTCGGTTTCCAGTGCCTCCTGAAAAAACAAAAACAAACAACAAGCAAAAACAAATGAAAAAAACAACAACTCAGGGAAGCCAGTGTGGCTCAGTGGTTGATCGCTGGCTTTCCACATACAAGGTCCCAGGTTCAATCCCACTCCTCCCTGGTACCTCAAAAAAAAAAAAAAAAAAGCATTTCCTACAAAGAAGATATACAAATGGCCAATAAGGACATGGAAAGATGGTTCAACAACATTAGCCATGAGGGAAATAAAATCAAAACCACAATCAAATACCACTTCACACCCACCAGGATGGCTTTAATGGACAAAATGGAACATAACAAGTGTTAATGAAGATGTGGAGAAATTGGAACCCTTGTACATTGCTGGCAGGAATGTTAAGTGGTGCAACCACATTGGAAGAAGGTTTAGCAATTCCTCAAGAAATTAAACATAAGAGTTGTCATATGACCCATCAATTCAGCTCCTAGTTATCTCCCCAAGAGAAACGAAAACATACATGCACACAAAAACTTGCATGTGAACGTTCATAGCAGCATAATTCAAACTAGCTAAAAATTAGAAACAACCCAAATGACCATCAACTGATGATTGGATTTTTAAAAAAGTAAATCCATACAATGGAATAATATTATTCAGCCATGAAAAAGAAATGAAGTACCGATACATGCTACAAAGTGATGAACACTATACTAAGTGATAGAAGCTGATAAGGTTACAAAAGATCACGTAGTTATGAGTCCATGTACATGGAATGTCCAGAATAGGCAAATCTATAATAGGAAGGTCAATTATTGGTCTCCTAAAGCTGGGGAGTGTGAGGCGATATGAAAAATGGAGAATCACTATCAATGGTACACGGTTCTGGGTGGGGGGGGGGCATTAAGATATTTTAAAATAGATTGTGCCGATGGTTACGCAACTCTGAATATAGTAAAGACCATTGAATTGTACACTTTAAATACGTGAATAGTAGGATATGTGAATTATTTCTCAATAGAGCTGTTACTAAAAAAAAGTGACATTTCCAAACTACAGATATATATTAAGAAAAATGGGTATTAGGTTTCTCAAATGTATACAGAGTTTATAATAACATACAATGGTGCTACTGTCTCAAGAATTTCTTTTATTAAAAAAAAAAAAAAGGGAAAACCTAAACAAGACCTTTCTCTCTTTTTTTCCGCCTACACCCCACTCTCCAGCCTGCGTTCCTCTTCACCACTTGGGATATTGCACTATGCATTCCGGGTTCCGTAGGATTTAGCTGGAGGTCGGCCAGGGTGCCAGGCTCTGGAGAGCCGAAAGCAACGCCGGCTTCCATCAGTCTGGCCGGTGCCCAGGGGCGCGCAGGCCGGCGGCGATGTGCGTGCAGGCGCTCGGTGGCAGCCGAGAGGCCAGCTCCGGGGTGGTGACCTCGGAACGTGTGCAAATACCGCCCTCCCCCTACCTCTCATAAATCCCCACCCAGCCTCCTGAAACCTGCGGAGCTGGGGGCGGGGACAAGGAGGCGCGAGGGGAGGGACGGCGAGGGCGAGGGTGCAGCGCGCTCCCAATCCGCGCGCAGCCAGGTGGCCGCCTGGCGCTGCGCTGGCGCGGGGTGTCTGTCTCGCTCGTGCCGCTGCCACCTTTTGCTTGGGACGCGCGGCTGCTCACCTCTCGCTGCCTCCACTCCTCCCTCTTCCCGCCGATCCTGGGCGCTGCGGACCCCGCGGGCGCGCCCTGGGCGTAGAGGCATTTGGGGCGCCCGGATCATTCCCTCTTCGGCCCCTTCCCCGCGCGCTATGTCCAGCCGAGGCTGCTAGTCCCCCCCGCAGGATGTGGGCGCCGGGCAGCCAGGCGGGAGCGAGAGCGCCTGCCGGGGGCTGGGACCGCAGCCGGGTGGGAGAGAGACTGAGCGCCGCCCTGGCCGGGCTGCAGGAGCTCCAGGTGCTGCGGGACAAGCAGCAGGCGCTGGTGCGGGGCGCCCTGGCCCTGCAGCCCCCGCCGTCGTCGGGCCGCCTGCCCGCCCGGGAGGCTGCAGCCCGCGACCCCCGCAGCAAGGAGCATCGGCTGGAAGCCACGCTCGCGTCGCTCAAGGAACAGCTGGTAAAGACCCGGGCCCCAAAGGGTGGGACCCAAAACGCACTGCCGGACATCAGAGGGGTTTTGTTTTGTTTTGTTTTGTTTTCTAATACCTGTGAACCGTTTGTACTTTGTGTCAAGCTGTGATAAATATTTGGTAGCTGGGTGATGGGCTGTCTGGTTGGTTGAGGAGCCCACCCTGTCGGGATTTGGGTGGAATGCAATTCGGTATGAAATTAAATGGATACGAAGGCCGGCTGGTTGGGGATAACGTGCTGCGGCTATCGAGCCACAGAGTAGCAACGGGGGGACCTGGATGCCCGCATTCAGCAATGCGTGCGCCCATGCCCGTTTCCGGACACCGATAGAATCTGGGGTATTCTAGTTTGTTGGATTTACAGGACTGTTCAGATAGCAATGCGTTAAATTGATTTCCCCTAGTGGGAATCTGATTTGAATACTTTGATCTTATTCCTTCGGTACCAAGTTCTGAATTAAACTGCTCCCTGCTGCAGGAGTTTGGAGGGGACAGTGTCAGCGTGCAAAGGGCAACCCGAATTGTGTTCAATAATGTGTGTGGGGGGGGTGAAAGGGATCTTGTCACTACAGCAAAATTTGGGGGGGTAGCGTATATAAGAAGAGGACTTTTTCACCTTTAAAATGTAACCTGATCTGTAAAAAAGAGGTGTGTCCCCCTACCCGAGAAGAAAGTAAAACGGGAACCTTTAAGATTTCTTTACCATTGTGTCTTGGGGTACTTTGATTCCTCTAAATGTCAATTCCCTTTTGTACATGATTGAAGATAAAATTATTACCCTCTGGTATGATTTCATTTAATTTATTGGGAAACAACTAAAAGAGTTTTGCAGCATGGCAGTATTTTTTCAGAGGAAAAATAAAAATGCTAAAGATTCTATTTGATATACTGTTACTCTAAATTGAATTTTTAATTACAAAATCAAATCAGGTCTAAAAGTTGCCATCTTTAAAAAAAAGTAAGGCATCACAGCCCAGGTGAGGCTGCAGCGTGGCTCTCAGGTTAGCTGAGTCGTGTTATTAATTTGTTAAGTGCTTCTGGATGAAAGAATTCATAGCCTGAAATTCCATTGTTACGAACTGCCTCCCATGATTCCTGTTATCTTCCAGTATTACAGAGGACAAACCCTGCATGGGAATGACCTGTACTTTTAAGCTTCCAGTTTCTTGTTCCCTCTCTGATCACTTCCCTGAGAGGGACTTGGCTAGTTGCTGATTATGGAGAGGAACCTTCCTACTTTGCTTTATCACTCTAGGTTATCAAGTCATAAAACTATGTTTAGATTATTTCTATGTTAGTACACGACACAATCTTAATTTATGCCTGACTTCAGCTAGACACACAACCACCTAAAAAGGTGCATTAGGCATATGTAACCGGAAGGAGCTGTTGAGATGCTAACATGAATTGTTCTGTCAAGGGGCTAAGAAGATGGCGATGATTAACTTGGCTTAAGAAATACACAAATCAGACTTGTGAGTACTCAGCCTCTAATTACAAGTAGCCTTTTGGAGAAGATCAGACCAGGTGGTTTTTTTATTTGTTTATTGTTATTTTTTTAATGTGGGGACCAGAAAGCACACACAGGCTCTGTTTTGAAACTTTGTTCTTGGAATGGATTATGTGATCAAAAGAGAAGACTAATTGAATTTGCATGACATCAGCCCAGCATTTAGCACTTACACATTTTTCTTACAGTGAAAAAAAATTAGGAGTGATACTAGTCCCATCAAGAAGAATAGAGTCAAAAGACTTTTTAATCTCTAGTACTGGCAATTACATACCCCAGTAACTCCCCAGTTGAGTTAGTGTTTCCCTCCCATCTCCACTCTGGTTTTAACCTCCGTCATCGGTTATCAATCAGGTGTGAAGACAGGAAGAAAATTTGTCTAACCCTTGGCAGCTTTGCCCTTCAGGATTTCTCAAGTGAAAATGAGCTTTAGTATTTCAGCAGCTTAAACTAATTGGGAAAACAGCATTCATTCCATCAACACACCAGAATTCGCTGCACCTTTTTCATTGCTATGTCTAAGTTACAAAAGAGAGCACAGCAGCAGGTGCTCAGTATTTGTTGAATAAATAAATGAGTGACTTTTATTGCCCCAACTAAAGGGAAAATGATTTAAGTATTTATCATCTCCCTAATTTATATTTCTAAGCTAATGAAAACTCTCATGACCTTTGACCAAAGCAATTTGTTACTGTTTGGTTAGAACAGGCAGAACCGATTGGGCTGAATTGTTGATCACTTCTAGAGAGATTGGTCATTCTACAAGAGGCTGTATATTTCCATTTTTATATGGATAAGTTCCCCAACAACACTAAAGCAGACTTGACCCAACTCAGTCAATACCTCAAAGTCGTCTGAAAAACTTCTTCGATCACCAGTAGGTGCTGCTGCAGTCAGTGGAAGAGACGCTGTTTGGCAGAAGTTTAGGGGAAAAAAAAAAAGTGCAATTGGGTCTTTGCAGTGAAACCTTATCCTTAAGAATTTCATTGTAGTTGACTTTGCCGGTATTGACTTGTTCTAAAAGTGGCAGCTTGCAACAATTCCCTTTCATTGGCAGCTTCAAGCATTAAATGCTGTAAGAACAAGTTATGAGTCTGATTCTGCAACTATAAACCTGATGCCTGGTATTTTTCTTGGACAGAATATGCTTGCTTTGATTGAGGACAAGTTCAAGATGACGGAGAGAGATGCATCCATAGGACCGTACAAGGCTCTGCCTGCCAGTCCCTGGTGCTTTATTTCCCAGAGACTCATCTGTCAACCCCAGGGGCTTTTTCCTATTGATTTATTGACCTTTTTTAAACCTGGGTAATAAAAGGACCCTACCTGCACAACGGAAGTGGAAAGTCATAGAATTCATGCATGAAATGTTTCACTTGTACATTCTTAGCTTTCAAGGAAAGAAAGGCAGGGTTTTAGATACCATCTCTATATCCTGAAGTTGGCATTTATTGCTTTTGTCCTCTGAATATACCATAAAGGTTTTCAGAAGCTAGAATTCTGTATTGTAGCCAGGGAGAAAAAGGCAAAGTAAATGGAAGTCTTAACCATTCTCTTCCAGTATATAAAGTAAGCATTCCAAAGAAAGGGATAAACCAACCGTTCGTTTTTCAAGGCATCCCCTGGAATAGAAGGTTTGCGGTTATAAGAAACTTTTTGTGCTTCCCAGGAAGCTTGTTAAAATGCAGGTTCCCAGGCTTGCCATAGAAAATTTAAGGTAATAGATATGGCATGGAGCCTGGGAATCTGCATTTTATACCCAGGCGATTCTGCTTCCTGAGAAACCTTGTGTATTCCCTCTGTTAAATGAGGGCTTCCTACCCCTTACCAACATCCGGGGAGTTTTAACACCAGGGATCCCTGGAACACACTTTGAGAAACACAGGCCTGACATGCACTTGCAGAGTGAAGTGGAGAATTGAGGTGTAGACTAAAGCAGCTTGCTGGCTGCTGTGGAGAAATTGAACTTGACTGCTATAGTCAAGTTGACTCAGTGCCGACTTTTTCTGTAAGTTTCTCTCTAGAAAAACACAGACATAGACTTCTGTTGCTGGCATTGCAACAGATTCTACTCAATACCGGTCACGTAAATTCCTTTTGATGAATGAGTGGTAGAAGTTTGCTGCTATAAAGGAGTTAATGAAAAGCATAGAGACTTAAAAACCCCAAGTTAGAGACTATGGGAAGGGTTAACAAGTATAAATCCTGAATAGTAAAATTCTATAGACTTGCAGGCTAGTCCTGGACCTGAGGATGTAATAAATAATCTGTGAATACCTGAGAGCCTTGTACCTTCTGTGGCCCTTGGACTATTAATCAAAAACCACCAACTGAAGCACTGGCTGGCCAAACATTAATCACAAAGCAATTAATTCCAGCACAAACACAGCAGCTTTTTTTTTTTGGAAGGGGGTTAGAGAGGCAGGAAAGAAGTGAGCAAAGAGATCCAGAAACATTCTCCTTTAAAAATAGAGAGAAAATCATGATTTAGGAGAGAAGACGTAAAATACAAGTTTTTAAACATTGACGTGTGGACTGATAAAAACTTAATTTACTGTTGACACCCTGATTGTCAACATTGAACAGCAATTCAAATGTGACTTGTAATATAAGGAAGGTGGGGAGGATTAAGAAGATGCAGAAGGGGAAGCCTTATTTTTTTATTTTTCTTTTTTTGCTTTATGGCAGGAAAGAAAAAGTCATTTGTATTAAAAATACTCTCACTGGCCCCTTCGTTTGAATTAAGTATCTTGTTTACATACATGATGGTTGGAACTGAGCTCTTTCTTTTTATACTATACTGGCTCTTTTTTTCAAAGTGCTGTTTGCTAGACTCACGTGATACATTTTTAAAAATGTTACAATGTTCGAAAACAGTGTATTTAGGCTAGTCTGGATGGTAAAAAATTCCAGTTTAATTCAGGAATGATTTTTCTCATGTTCATGACAGATAATATTATTGTTTCAAGATTGTTACTGCAAAATCCTTGGTGTTTTTTTAAAAAGGTACACTGTAAGAAACCAGTATATTTAGGCTAGTCCTGGGTGGTGGTCTTAATTGGGTTCTGGAGGAAAAGTTGTACATTTGGGCTTGAGGCTCTACCACTGACAAATGTGCCAATTGTTAGGCTCTGGACAACTCACCTGCATATGATATAGAATCACTCATGTTTGAAAACTCTGTCCAGAAATAATTCTCTCATAAGAATAGAAAATTATTCTTGTAGAGATTTGTTGAATTCTTGAAATCGCTGAAATAATTCCAAGCCCCATAATTTGGGACTTCGGGGAGGTTCTCATTTCCTAGGTATAAATTTGAAATACAAATTAATCATTTCCTTAAACAATATGCACCGCATCATTACATTCATTAATTATTTGCCTTACACTTAATTGTTAATCAAAACAAGGAATTTACGCCGTGGACCTTGAAAACAGGTTGAGGTTTCTAATTGAAAGAAGGAAATCAGCACTTATAAAACACTGTGCTAGTTGCTTCAATAGAGATTTATTTACATAGATATGTATATAGTTAATGCTCATAATAACCCATTTTAGAGTTAAGGAAGCTGAGGCTTGACAAAGGTAAGTTCACAGCCTCTTTGGTGGCAGAGCTAATATGTGAACTCCACAATGGAAAGGATGGTCATGGAAGATTTACAGGTGGCATCTATTCTAGGCCCTGGGCAAAACTGGCATTTTCCATTTCTTGCAGTGCCTCGCCCTTCCTGAGAATCCTATTTCCTTGATAATTCTATTAAAACTTTTAACAGTTCAAATGTTACTTGCAGTGTAAGGGAGAGGAGAAGAGGCTTAAGAAGCTTTCATAGAGCACATGGGGCAGCTGTGAAAAAAAAAGAATATAGCAGTACAGTCAGACACAAGCTAAATTAAGCATGGGAAAGTAAATTCTTGCTTAGAACTTAAAAAAATAATAGTGGAAAAAATTACCCGTGGTAACTGCCCAAAAGAATTTGTGCTGTTTTTGATCTTGATCGTCATTCTCATAAACTGTATTATTTTGTATGCTTATAAAGAAATGGCTAATTGAACGTTGCTAATAATGGAGTCTGCAATTGGAGGGGAAAAAAAAAATAACCTGTTCGGGGAACAGTAGTTTTGGGTTTGTTTTGTTTTTTTTTCTTTCCATGCCAACAGAACAAGGAAATTGCTTCGGAAGAGACGTCAGATGAAGGAGATGTCTTTTATGTTGATTTTTGACGTTTACGTTGTATTCATACTGCATTTTGGGTCGCTGGTTTTAAGTGTTTCTGTCTGTACTTAGAAAATTTTACTTTCTCATCCTTTCATGCCTTAGTCCCGATTAAGACGACAAGACGTTGGCCTGAAAACCCACTTGGACCAGCTGGACCAGCAGATCAGTGAGCTACAGCTGGACGTGCGCAAGACGTCCAGCGAGCCTGTGGTGGACAGTGACAGCCGACCCAGCTCAGGTACAACCCAGCTACCACCGCGGGAAACCAGACCAGCTCACCGCTTGGGACTGCACGGGGTGTTATCTCTTTGTCCTGCTCACTGGCTGCAGAGGGGAGCGCTGATGAATGAATACAGTATTTTCAAACATAAAACTGGTTTACTCATTAACACCCCCTGGGGAACTCGTGTCCTCTTAAAGGGCTAAGGTAGTCCAGTATTGAACGTTGTTCATAGTGTGGTACCTTTTTCTGTTTATTTTCTCGGGCGAATCTGAAAGTTAGCAGGTTATCAGTAAGCCTGAAAAAAATATATAGTATATGAAGACTACTGAAAATGAAATACTTCTATTTAAATGTGTTTAGAAGGGGAAAAAAAGGAAGTAGATGCATTTTTTTTTTTATTGGAAAAGTATTACTTTGGACGGGGGGAAAAGTAAGTTTCTTACCTCTTTCTAGGCTGATAGATTCTCGGGTCTGTTCACGATGGGTGAACGTGGTATGTGTGTTTGGGGGGTGTAAATATCTAGTGTTTCCAGACACAACAAAAATATTTTTTATGATATCTGTAGGTTTAAATCAGTCTATTTTTTTTAGGAGGTACCAGAGATTGAACCCAGGACCTCGTACATGGGAAGCAGGTGCTCAACCATGTGAGCTACATCCACTTCCCTAAATCAGTCTAATTTTGTCAGAGAAGGTGATAAGGAAATAATGTCCACCCAGTGCTGCCCTGGTACCCCACATTTTAAAGGTCACAGAAAGATAATCGTACAGTCGTAGCTGACATTTATGATACAGGATTCTTCTGTTTTTTTTATCTAAAATCCTCCAAGCAACACTTAGGGAGAAGAAAGTTTCTTCCTTAAGATTGCAATGGTCAGAAATGGGTTTGGATTGCATATCTGTAGTTTTCTCCAAGTACAATGCTGTCTGCCATTTCCTTTTTTTCGTTTGCAAAATTACATCATGAGCAAAGTTACATTATACATGTAGCAGGTCCAGCAGGTTTGAAGGACCTCCACAATTGTTTCCCTTTCACTGACTGCTAAGTCATAGGCACCAAGGAAGGGAAAGATAGAAAGATGCAGGGATGTTCATCTGAAAGGAGTTAGATTCTAGTGGTAGAGGTTACTTAATAAGTAACCATTGGGGAGCGGATGTAACTCAAGTGGTTGAGTGCCTGCTTCCCATGTATGAGGTCCCGGGTTCGAATCCCCATACCTCCTCCCCCCCAAAAAAAAATTAGTATTGATAACACAGGACTGAGCGAACCATTGGCCAAGGAAAGGGATAAGTAATTTTGTGGAAGACTGGATGAGGGTGTTGGCTGTTTCCAGGTGGTTCTCTGATCTCTGTTTCATGGGGGTTGACAATAGAGAAATGCCAAGCCAAGTCCTGGGCCACGTCCACCCTGGTCCTTCAACGACGTCACCCACACAGCTTCATTCCTAGCCTCTGAGCCCTCCGCAGATCATGTTCTATCTGCCAGGACAGAAGAGGGAGCTGCGTTGGTAACGGGTGGCGTGAGCTGTGTCCATCCAAGCCCGGGATGCAGTTGCCACACGTGCCCGTGACTGAGCTGTTGTGTTTGCTCTGCCCAGGCTTTTACGAGTTGAGCGATGGCACCTCCTGTTCTCTCTCCACCTCCTGCACATCCGTGTACAACGACTCCATCTCCTCCTCCCTCAGCAGTTTGCTGCCCGCCGGCCCCCCTACCCAGACCAGACTGGGCCTGGGCGATTACCGCCCCAAGTCAGCCGATGAGACCACCGTGCACTCTGCTCACCTGCCTCCACGGAGACCCCGCGTTGCTGAGGCCAGCCCACCCCAGGGCAGCCCACAGGGTGCAGGGGGGCCCCTGGGCAAGGCCAGGCCCAGGCCCGTCTCAACAGGTAAAGAAGAACCAGAAAAGGGTGGGAACTCTGCTCTCAAACGTGCGCAGGGGACGATCCATTTAACGCTGATAGAGACACAGAGTGAAAAATACTACCAGTAGAGTGTGGTCTGCTGGTGCTAACCCGAGGAATAACAACGTTACATTTTCTGTAGGTTTCCATTTTTTTCTTTAATATGCATGGAAATAGGAATCCAAACACTCACCTTTTTCACAGAGCAGGGCTCTTCTCATAAAAAGCATTTTTTTCCTGTTATTTAAAATGGACATCAAAAAGTTAAAAAAATAAATATCCTTTAAAAATCTTTAAACAGCCTCACTGATACCGATCTGTGTTTAAAGTGTGCATAGAGTTGAAAGTGTACGTGGAAAAATAGTAGTGGCACTTATTCTGCTCACAGGCCTAGTGAAGGACCATTAATTTGCTGTAGACTGCCCCCCCTTTATTTATATATTTATTCTTTTGTCTCATTTTATTTCTAATATAAGACCTGGCTTAGTAACAACCGTTTGGCCTTTCCTTAGTGAACATTTCCACATGATTTCTTCTTGGGATAGCTGTAAACACCTTAATAGAAGTCATGCTTTTTTGTGTGTTTTTTTCCCATGACTTCTGTCTGGGGAAACCATCACGTGGTTGTAATCACTTTATCTTTCTGGACCATCTCAAAATCATTCGTAAAATGAGAACATTCAACTAATCTGTTGTGAGTCTGTGATTTATCTTCTCAGAATTAGCTATCATTAAGAAAGAAATGACTGGAGCCATCTGATGGAATTGGTGTGCAGATATGACTTGTTTCCCACAAACTTTTTTACATCTAAAGGTCCAGTCTAAGTGTCAGGTTGTAGGTTGCTTTGTCCACTTAAGCCTGTTGACGTTTCTATCGAAGCACTGAATGGAAGAGAAGTTTGCTGTCACAAAGCAGCAGATGAAATGGTAGTAACATACCATGAAATTCTTTCCTTGATTTTTTTTTTTTTTTCTCATTCCCAGGTGACCTTGAAAGAGTTATACCAGCTGATGTGGCACTCCAGAAAGCCAACACAGATCCCAAGTCTAATTCACTCCTTTGCCATGGCATAGAACTTCAGTCCCACCTGGTGGACCCAAAATATCAGAGTGATTTGGTGTCTAAGAGTGGCAAGGAGGTGTACCCTTACCCAAGCCCCCTGCATGCAGTGGCTTTGCAGAGTCCCCTGTTTGCTCTGACCAAGGAGACCCTGAAGACGGACAGCAGATTGCCGCTTAGTAAGCCCATTCCTGGCACTTTGGGTCCCAATTTAATCGGGACTAGACCTGTCTCTGAGGCTCGCCCAACAGGAGCCTATATTGACAAGCTTCTGCAGCTGACAAGAGGCCAGGGGAGACTCTCAAGGGGCAGTGTGAGTGAGCAGGGAACTCCGAAATGTGAGACGTCCACATCCCAGCAGAAGTACGGAGGACAGGGAATGGACAGTGAAGGTCGGCTTGAGAAGCTGGCTTGCTCTCCGGCAAATAAGGAAGTGGAAGGCATGATTCCGAGGAGGAATGCTTCTGGAGACAACCTCAAGCAGCAGGGATCTGGGTCTCTTGTGGATACCCAACAACCCACCATCCTTCCAGAAGAACCCAAACCTTCAAGTAGCTGTGTCTTTGGGAAGACCATTCTGGGCTCCTCTTGGCCAGGGTATGAGCTGGACCCCTCTTCCTGTTCCCAGGCAGAGCAGCCTCACACTGCTGTTGATCGCTGGAATGGCAGCGTCATCTTGTCATCTGGGAAGGAGAACATTACAATCCCTGCCCTAGACTCAGGACAGTTTGTCCATGCCCAGTTAGTTGCCAGTGAAGCTTACCCAGTGAGGCTGAAAACAAGCAACTCCAAGATGAAGGCTGTGAAAATCAAGAGAAGGACCAGTGATAAGGTGCTACGGTTTGGGAAGCAGCAGTCACCCTTACCAGAGAGGCGACGGGGCGCCCACGCGGTCCACTGGCTGCCCACTGAGTGGAATCCTTCCCACAGGCCCCACGGCAGTGGAGGTCTCAGGAGGAGGCCAACCTTTGCCGGGGAGGCACCTGGCCGGTCTTGCTCAGAGTCCAGCCTCTACCCAGTGCCCTTCTTCGTCCCACTGGTGATGGCCCGGCGGGAGAGTTACCGCGCATCAGCGCACGCCTTGTATCCCTTCGAAGCGGCCCATCTCAATATGGCGGCCAATGGGGGCACCAAGAAGAAGCAACGCAAGTGGCAGTCCACCGTGGAGATCTCGGCCAAGGCCTGCGTGGCCAGCTTTCCTCCTGACCCGAGCCCGGGGCCCCCCAGGTTGACAGTAAGGAGAGCAGGTGGTCTGCGGCCCGTGGGCACCAAGGGCAGGCCCAAGCCGCCCCGCCATGGCTATGCCAGGAGTGAGTCGGATCGCTCTGAGTACTCGGCTGAGTGCGCTTCACTTTTCCACTCCACCATCGTGGAGACCAGCGAGGAGGATGCTAGTGACTCTACTGCCAATTGTTTCGGAGACGAGGAATCCAGTGACAGTGACTCGGAGGGCTGTGGCCAGAGCGGTGGGAGCAGCCTCGTGCTGGACTGGGAGGAGGCAGGTGGGGGGGGGCTGGTTTGGCCTCAGTCTGCCACTCAGCGGCCACCAAGCACCCTGCCCCCCTCGAAGCCACCCCTGCCCCCAGTGCCCAAACTCTGTCGCATCAAAGCTTCCAAAGCCTTGAAGAAAAAGATCCGCCGGTTCCAGCCAGCTGCACTGAAAGTAATGACCATGGTATGAAGCAAGGGGAAAAATGGCCCCTTCTGGATCCTTCTGATCCCCTCCTGGGCAGAACAAAAGTGACCGATGGGTATCCCCAAGAAGAGACATCATCGTTCTAATGAACTATAAATACCCCCTTGATAGGCACAAAAGGAGCTTTCCATGCTAATGACGGTGTAAAGAATGAGGCATCTAATTTTTTTCCCCAGCTGTTTAATATGCAAACAAGGGTTTTCCTGTAATCTTGCCAATTTGCTTTCCCTTCCTAAGTCACTCTTTAAAAAGGAATCTCCTTAGAGGGGGTTGATAAAGCTGGTCCCCTGGGCTCTGCCCCACAGATTTTGAAAAATTTGAGAATTACAAACGACCCAAGCCAGCGTCTTATTTCTTTTTTAAATATCTTCCAAGACAATACTTTGCGCCCCGGGCTTCTCATTTTTCTGTATTATAATCAGAGTGATTGTTGACATATATACATATCCTTGTTCCACTTCGGGTATGGAGTTGTATTTCCCAATCTTTTTTAAGCCATTCCTACCAAAAAGCTTTATTTTTTAAGAGAGGGTTGCTGGGCCCAGCTGGAAATTGAACTTGAATTTAAACTTCCACGTTAAGCTTGCAACTTGAATACACACCCAAATTATGCCATTTTCTTCCCAAATGAAAGGAATGTCCTTTGACCTCATTCTTCATTTGCTTCCTTGGTTCATAGTAGGTGCACAGACCTAGTGCTTTTTCGTAATGTGGATGCAATATAACTTTAACCCTGAGGTGAGAAAATGCATTTCATATGAATTGCCCAAACTCTGGTTCCAATACAAGGAAGTCGAACATAAAAGTCTTTTGGAAAAAATACTGTTTTTTTTTCCCCTGGTCTTTATTTTTTTTTTTTTCAGGGAGAAAAACGGTGGGTTTTTCGATTAAGCTGCCTGTTGAGCACTGCAGCATGTTTCACTTCATAAAGCATCTTTATCCTGATTTTTCAAGTCTCCTCCAAAACGTTTCAGGAGGGAGGTGGGGTGAGCATTCTAGAGTCAACCCATTGACCCCGCGGGACCCTGGGAAGAGATTGTGGATTAATGTTTGATTGACAGGAACGTCTGAAGGAAGCTGATAAGAGAGCCAGTTTAAAACACTAGTAGATTTTATACTAGACTTTAGTGAAATATTCATGCAACAATCAGCTGGTTTCAGGATGCAGTTTAAAGAGATTAACATTTTAAAAAGTGATTAACATTTTAAGACAAAGACAACACCTGTGAGATGAAGGGGTGGGGGGCAGGTTGGAAGCTGAAATTTCTGAAGGGGGAAGACTGAGAACGCAGTGGCTCCTTTCTGTACAAAGGGATTCGGAAATGCAAACATTTCAAAGGGACCAAGGCCAACTTTGAAATTCAGACATTCCGTTTAGTCTGGGTAGTCCACCTTTTCTTATTGGAGTCTGCTTACTCTAAGAACTAATTGGAGCCTTCCTTGAGCTTTCTTTAAAAAGAGTATTGAAATTGAAAGGAAAATTCAATTGGGGATTTCAATTGTAAAAGATACAACCCAGTATTTCATAAAATTGGTTTCATTCTCATCCCTGGGCCACAGAGGTAAGGGGAAAGCAGTGAATTTTCCAGGGCCATTCAGCGAGAGAAACTTGCAGGATTCTTATTTTTTTTTTTTTTTCTAGAAGGAACCAAAAGTTCTATTTATTTGGATCAAAAAATAAGATCAGAACCTCGTTAAAGATTTGAGCCACTCAGCCTCTTTGTCCGTGTATTTGCAGGGCTTGCATTAATAGTTGATCAGTACGGAGAAATCGCCAGCAGATTCCATTTATCCAGCGCTTTCTACTCTGTTGGACGGATCTAGCGTTTAGCGAAATGTTTCACCTTGAAGAGGCTTTGAACGCAGTATTTGGAAAATGCATACTTCCTTTTTCATCCTTTAGAAGTCGTATCCTTGCATTACAGGTATAGGAAGGGTTTTGTGTGCCTGCCCAAATCAGGTTGAACCAGCACCGGTTTGGAATACAATGGGTTTGGGCTTCTCTGACAATGCTAAGAAAACTTGAGGTTTGAGATTTCTTGTTACAAACTCTAACGTGCAGCGAGGCGGGAATGCATTCCAGCCCTGTGGACCTAACAGGAACCTGGGGTTTCAAAATTCTATGCAGATTTCAACTAAAATGCCACCACGGCATTGGTGGACAGAAGGGGTCCTCGGAGATCTTATAGGTCACCTCTATCTCTTTCTCCCCTCCCTCCTTACACACATGCAACTGACGAAATGGAAACCCAGGTAAACCTTGCAACCTGTCCAAGGTCCAAAGCTAGTTCCCTGCCTCCTGCTCTTTCACTGGCCTCAGGTAGGTTTGAAATAAAATTCCCCTTGATTCCACTTCCTCTGACCCTCCCATCCCCCCAGGGCTTGGGGCTGTGAAGTGTTTGCTTTGCTTAGTAACTGGCGGAGACAGTTTGGCACTGGGGTGAAAGCCCTGGCTTTGGAGTCAGACAGGTTGGAGCCCCAGGCTGCCCTCAGCCATCAACAATTACGTGGCCCGGGGTCATTTTGTTTTCTCTCAATTTGCTTCCTCCATTCCTTCTATTTCTAAAATGAGGTTAGTGATATCTTAGGGTTTGGAAGGAGGATTAAATGTGAAAAAAATGGCAGTTTTATTTGTGCTCCACCGATTCTAGTTCCTGAAAGAGCGAGAAAGGGCCAGGAGCCACGGTACGTGGTGGCCAAGAGATGAGTGGAACGGACAGCTTCAGGCAGTCATGGAAGAGGGAACACTGCCGAGAGGAAAGAGCCCCAGGCTGGCTCTGCAGGAAGTCAGAGAGGCCAGTAGCCTCTAAAATGATGAGGTCAGAGTAGGTAATCTCACATCCCTTCTTATCTTGATGGTGCCCTCAGGAAGTGTTGGGGATGTTACAATGGGTAAGGACAAGCCTATAGCTCTTTTGGGAAATGGCTTTAAAGCACAGAGTTAAGAAATCAGAACATAAATGATAAGAAACAAGCTGAGACCTTAGGCAATAGGGGTGCTAAACTACAAGGTGGAATCTTAAATACTCTTAAGAATTCAAAGAGGGATATTCAAGGGAGGCTGGATGGGTAGAGGAAGATTGTGTAGAAACGAGAATTAGTGGAGGCATTCCATATGAAACCATTTACTTGCCTGGGCTTTTCGCATTTTTACCATATATTTCATTTGCGTAGACATAGCCGTAACCACTCATGAAGGGGAAATAAAGCAGGAAACTTGCCTATGCAGAATGACATGCACGTCACACAGATGGCAGTGTGTGGAGTAGTCATTCAAGGGCATTTGTAGACCAATTAGCTGTTTTGTTCTCCCCCAGTCGTCTTAAAAAAAAAAAACAAAAAAAGGCTATTTAGGAACTTGTCTCCTTGGGTCTCTTAGAGGTCATTTGTAACTCCTAACATGACTGAAATAAAAACATTTTAGAAAAAAAAACAAAAAAACTTGGTCTTTCTAAGTATCAAATCAACCTAAGGTAGAAATTAAATATATCAGAATCTCTAAATGATAAGAATTTACTAAAAAGTTTAAATATAATGTTAGAGCAAGCGTTCCAATGTATTTTAGCAAATCATACTGTATAATTTAAGGAAACAGTCTACGCTACCTTTACAAATTCAATTTAGGATTATAGCAGGGCACTCTGGGGCAATCTCTCCCTTTAGCCCCTCTATTGGCAGTTTTTAGAATAAAAGACACCCTTATAATAAGATCCAATGTTGCTTACTTAACATCTCTAAGCATTAGATAAACTAAAAGCCTGATTAAAAAAACAAAACAAAAAACCACACAGCTAATGGATTCAATTTGGTCCTACTTTAAAAGAAATATCTGTTAATGGAGGGAAAAAAATCAGAAAAGTTGAAATTCATATGCAGTTTTTTTTTAATGAGGCTTGAATGTGATGATGCCTCATTTAGAATAGGTTCACAAAGATGGGTATATATTTTTTAGAAAAATTCTAAGAAAGTCTTGACTTTCTTATCCAATAATTCTCATAGAAAAAGTCTGGGCTTTCAAACTGAGATTGTCAACTGTTCACATCATCCTAAACTGTCAACTGATTCGCATGGACCCATCTGTTATTTAGCGCACAAAGCCTTATTTCAAAAGGGCACTTGGCAAGTTACAGCTTTGAGGCATTCTCTCCTGAGCCCGGTTATGAGACACGTATTGCATGCTTATTGTATGGCTACATTTGCAATTGTTGGACCTGAACATGATTTTAGTCGGGGCTGGCAGGAAAGAGGCTTCTTTCTTACAGCAGATACCCTCCTGGGTATCTGGGGCTCCTGCTATAAGAGCAGTTTCTTAAGGACAAGGACTTTACCTCAGTAACATTGCAAGCCCTCCCTTTGCATACGAATGTGCTTTGGAATGGAGCTAAATGAAATATTTGCTGGTGCAACTATACACGGGAGTCTTGAATTCAGCTGAATTGAGTTCAGTGCTACTGCACCTTCCCCCCCAGAGCTCTGGTGGCTGCAGCTTTTATGAGCTGGAGTAGGAACTGCAGTATTACTAGAATTCTGGAATTGATCAAGAATTAAACAAAACACTCTGGCAGGAGACTGGTTTTCTGTAGCAAAAGCAATGGCAATTATATAGTCCTATAGAATCCTAAAGTTCACAGACGTTTTTGAGAGGAAGGGACCACTGGGCAACATCTTTATGTGATTTGTGGATGGCATTTGGGGGCTGGAGCTGTCATAAGAAGAAGAGCATGGCTTGCTAATACCCAGGAATTGCTGAACCAGTCTCCTGCTGCTTACTGTTATAAGAATAGAGGAAATGGTAGGAAAACCTGCTAATCAATAAGGCAATAAGAACTGAGCCAATAAGTAGTTGACACTGGGGGGATTCCTAAAAGGACCCCTCCTTTGACAACTTTGCAGAGGGAAGCAACAATAGTTTCAATAAAACAATAGCAAAGATTCATTGAACTCTTATGTGTATATATGTATGTAATTATTTAACAATGCAAGAAAGCATGTAATTAAGCACCAAATCGTAGGTGAACAAATAACATTTTTAACTGGGGACATTTTTCCTGCTTCTCCAATCTATCAAAAAGCACAGGGAGTAGATGTGGCTTGAGTGGTTGAGCACCCACCTCCCACATGGGAGGCCCCTGGTTCAGTTCCCAGTGCCTCCTGAAAAAACAAAAACAAGCAAAAACAAAATGAAAAAAAAAAACGCCTCAGGGAAGCCAATGTGGCTCAGTGGTTGAGCGCCGGCTTCCCACATACGAGGTCAATCCCCAGTACCTCAAAAAATAAAAAATAAAAAGTGCAACTTAGGTTGAATGACAAGTCTACTGGACATTTGGGAAGGCTCTGCTTACTTTTTCAACTTTCCAGAAGCATTTTTTACAAGCATATTAAATGGGAAGTAAGAGACCAACAGTCTACCTAGGGCCATTTCATTCCCTTTGTATTGTTAAGTAAAATTAAAAGGCCACTTGCATTGATCATTGCGAGGAAAGGATTTCCCAGAAGACAAAAACAATTGACCTGCCAGGGCTTTCGAGAAGATGGAATGCACCTATAGAACTGCAGAACATCTGGTGATAAACCAGTTTCAGTCCAGTAGAGATAATCAGCATGTACAAGCATGCCACGCTAATCAATGTATCTCTACTCCCCGCTCTGTAAGACCCCCCTGTGTAAAATGGAAACTTATGTCAGCCGAACAAAACATTTCCTCACATGCTTCTATGTTTGTCCTGAAAAAATGTCCCCTTCCCACCCCCTTCTTTCTGAATGAGATGCTGCCCGATTCATGAAACAGCTCAGTAAAACTGTGAGATCCTAAGTTGCATGAAATGTTTTTCTTTTTAACAGTCCTTTCAGAGCAGAAATGGGGAATTTCTGATCGTTTTTTTATGACCAGGATAGCTGTGGTTACTAATCAAAGGTAGGAGTCCATTCATTCGTCTCATGCATCGTTATCACTTAGCACTATTTATGTACCAGGAACTGCACTAAATGCTGTGGATTGAAAGATGAAAAGACAGGGTACCAGCTTTCCAGAAGCTTTATCTACTAGAAGAAAAAATGCAAATAAATACTGACAGCATGATAACTTCTGATGAGGCTTTAACTGAGTCCAGGGGGAGACCACGAGTTATCCTGATACAGTCCAGTAAAACTGTTTTGCATTTGCATTTGGACTCAGATTTGAAAGGACAGATAAGAGCTGAATCAGATGGAGCAGGGCTTGAGTTGGGGGCTTGGGGTGAGGGGAAAAGGAACGACAGGAGAAAGGGAGGAAGGGGTAAGTGAAGGGAAGAAAAGGAGGCAGTTCTGGCAGAGGAAAGAAAACATGCAAGCGCAATGGAGGGAAAAGAGCTGTTTTCTGGAGCTGGAGTGTAAACGAAGCTAGGCAGGTGGGCGGAATCCCAGATCCACAAGGAACCTCCGGGTTATCTAAGAGAGTGCAGATTCCAACTGATATGAAGAAGCAGAGGTGAGAACAATTCATTTTAGAAAGACCTGCTGGCTGGCTGTATTGAAATGGGACTGATAAGAGATAGGGCTGCGGTCTGAGGCCAGAGATGAGACCCAGGGACGGGGCAGTGGGATTGTGCCAGAATGACAGAGAAACCCCCTGTCTCTTGCAGAAGGTACCACAGGCAGCAGTGACTTAAAATACAAAGAAAACCAAAGAATGTTTTGACGTGATTTATTCATCCCCAGTCAGAAATAAGAATTCTCACTGAAGTAAGAATATGTCCTTTACAGAAATCAGAATGTCCTTAGAGAAAGATGAAAGCTCTTATCAGTCTTTATTTTTTATTTCCATTTTCATTTTTTATTCAACCACATCATAACCAAACACTGAGTCATTCATTTTCAGGTACTCCATTTGCCTTAAAAATTATATATGTATTTTTCTATCTTAATGCTCTTGTCCCAAATGGAAAATTTTTTGGAATTTTATATTTTAGTTCCAGGATTTTAAACTCTCAGGGACACATTTTACATATTAGGGTGACAGGTAAGGATGTTTACCGTCTCTGGTTTGGTGAAGGTAGAGATTATCAGTTACTACTGAGATAATTCAACAGACTATTTTCCCCGAGACTCATGATGGTTAATTAGCGATTGTTGGACTTGGAAGCTACAGTTTAAATCCATTCTGGTGCTCTCCTCATCCATGACAATAACACTAATAGAGAAAATAAGGATGGAAAAAAAAAGAGAAAGCACATATTGAAATATGGAAGTGCAGGAGACTTGGGCAGGCCACAGAGCATGTATATGCCAGTCCATTGTGAAAGGAACTTCTTTGTTCTGACCACTCAATCAAGAAAAAAAATAATTAGGCCGTCTTGTGGGGAAAAAAAAGTTGTTTCTCACTCCTCAAAGAAGCTTTGAACTAAAGAGCTACTCTTGTTTACTAAAGTGCTAAGGCTGGTCTTTAGCAGCAATGAAGATTTCTTACTTAAATATGTCTGGTACTGACTTGTCGTTAAAGAAAAGGAAATAGGCGCTGTGGCCAGTTCTTTGAAACCCTGGTGGTACCTTTTGTGTGTCAGCTTTAGGAAAACACTTTTAACAGCAGTTCTTTGAGGTATGTCTGGAGGGCACAGCCTTCTAGCCTGCTGTTCCTGGAGCTGAAAATGTGTTGTTCCCTGGTCATTTAATTAGCATCTATATGGTACCTGTGGTCCTTGTAGAATGAACAGCATTTTACCCCTCTTTTACAACACTGAACAGTCATTGTTACTTTTAGACTGTTTTACTCTTTCTCCACTATCAATCACTGAAGAGGATTGGACACTATAGGAACTTCTTTTAAAGACGGGTTTATGTTTCATTTAAAAACACGCTCTTGTAAAACCCTCAAAATACACAGTCTTCAGAATTTTTATGACAGGATCATAACATATGAGTAATACCTCACCCTAGCTACCTCTATGTGTTTCTGAGTTGACATTTTCTTAACCCAATTCAGGGAGGGTACACAGCAAACAAATTTGTATCTGGATTTATCAGTCCAACAAGATTTGCTTGACTTTATAAATCAAGACTTGTTCGGTCCAAATTTGGCAACGTATCCTGTGACTTTGGGGAAGGTATTTCAACTCACTCTACCTGAGTTTCAAACTTCAAATAGTGAGAATAATAGTTCCTGGAATAGGACATCATTTACATTTTATTTGTGCTGCCAGATATATTTTTATTTTGCCCAAGTTCAAACTGTTCAAAACAGTAGTAGAAAAAAAAAA